>JAJMSD010000038.1:0-57581 GCA_030558265.1 [Candida] pseudocylindracea
CGCGCCGAATACTACGCCGACACGGACGCCCCCGTGGTGCGCCTCCTGGCGGCACCGCACCTCGCCGCCTTGGACCGCGAGCACCAGCTCTACGCCCACTACATGTCCCGCGCCTCCCACTGGGGCACGCGCGTGGTGTTGCGGCTGGTGCTGCCCGAGCTGGAGGCCGTGTACGACCTCGTGTTGGCGCTCCACGCCGCCGTGCAGGGCGACTACCTGGCGGCCCCCGAGACCGCCCGCAGACACTACCTCGAGTACGCGCTGCAGTTCTTGGGCAACTTGGGCAACTACAAGCTGTTTGGCGACGCCAAGTTCGTGCCGCGCGGCTCCGAGGAGGAGTTTGCGCAGGTGGTGGCGTTGGGCGGCCCCGCCGTCGTGGCGCAGTACGCCGCCGTCAGGGACGCCATCTTCCTGGTGGACGCCAAGCGCGCGCTCCTCGGGTGGACCGCCGCGGGCCACGTCTCGAGCTACTACCCCGGCGCGCCCGTGCTGAAGGCCGAGGCCGAGGCCCTCAACACGGCGTTGCAGTCGGTGAACGTCATGCCCGAGAACACGCGCGTGGTCAAGGTGGATGCGGCGCACTACACGGTGCTCGTGGCGAGCGCGGCGGCGTCCAACACCACGGCGGAGGTGCCCGCGAGCGTCGAGTTTGTGCTGCCGGCGGGCCCCGCAACGCTCACGTTCCAGTTCGGCGACCACGCGGCAGAGTTTGCGGAGATTGTCGCGAACCTCACCCGGGCGCGCGAGCACTGCGCGAACGAGACGCAGCGCGCCATGTTGACGCACTACATCAACCTGTTCCAGACCGGGCTGATGCAGGAGCACAAGCAGCTGCAGGTGCAGTGGATCCGGGACGTGGGTCCGCTCGTGGAGACCAACATCGGGTTCATCGAGACGTACCGCGACCCCAGCGGCGTGCGCGGCGAGTGGGAGGGGTTGGTGGCGATGGTGAACCAGGAGCGCACGGCCAAGTTTGCCGCGTTGGTGGCGCGTGCGGAAAAGTTCATTCTGCTTCTCCCGTGGGACCTGGCGTTCGAAAAGCCCAAGTTCCAGCCGCCGGACTTTACGTCGCTCGAGGTGTTGACCTTCTGCGGCAGCGGCGTGCCGGCGGGGATCAACATCCCGAACTACGACGACGTGCGGTTGCAGTACGGGTTCAAGAACGTGCTGCTCGGCAACGTGTTGCTGCTGCTGGGGTCGAAGCGGGAGTTCTTGCCGTTCGTGCCGGCGGCGCTCCAGGACAAGTTCCACGACTACAAGGAGGAGCTGTTCGAGGTGCAGGTGGGCATCCACGAGTTGTTGGGCCACGGGCTGGGCAAGTTGTTGCAGCAGACGGGCGAGAACGAGTTCAACTTCGACGCGGCAAACCCGCCGCTCGGGCTCGACGGCACGCCGACCACCACCTTCTACAAGCAGGGCCAGACGTGGGGGTCGGTGTTTGGGCTGGTGGCGGGCTCGTTTGAGGAGTGCCGGGCGGAGCTGGTGGCCATGTTCCTCCTCACGAACCGCGAGTTGCTCACGGTGTTTGGCATCAGCGACCCGGCCGAGCAGGACAAGATTGTGCACATTGGGCTTCTCCAGATGTGCCGCGCGGGCTTGATCGCGTTGGAGTTCTGGGACCCGGCGAGCGGCAAGTGGGGGCAGGCGCACATGCAGGCGCGGTACGCGATTCTCCAGGTGTTCCTCGGCGCCAAGACGCCGTTCGTCAAGTTGACGCACTCGGCACCGGACTACTCGGACCTCGAGGTGACGTTGGACGAGGCGCGCATGGAGGAGGGCGCGCACCAGCTGATTGGCGAGTTCTTGCGCCAGTTGCACGTGTACAAGCTGACGGCGGACCCGCGCGGGATTGACTTCTACAACGGCATCACGGCGGTGGGCCCGGAGATGGCGCGCTTCCGCGACGTGGTGCTTGCCAAGAAGTTGCCGCGGCGGCAGTTGATCCAGGGCAACACCAAGGTGGTGGACGGGGCGGTGGTGGTGGAGGAGTACGACGAGCTGCCGGTGGGCATGATCGAGTCGTTTGCGGCCCGCGGGGTCTAGCGATCGCCCGCTGCGGCCCGCCCGTTCTTGCATGTCCGTAGACCCTATCTATTTCAACTTCAGGTACAACAGAGCAAAGTCCAACTGGCTGAGGTCGATGCCCTGGGCGGCACACTCGGCGGCGATTGCCTGCATCTTGGTGCGCACCTCCAGGTCCATCATCATGCGCATGAGGTTGCTCTTGGTGGGCTCGGTGGAGAACTGGCGCTCCTCCAAGTACAGGCGGAGGCTGTGGAAGTGCGCCATGATGGTTTCGTTGCTGGCAATCTGCTCGGCCACGTCCGGGGCGGTCGGCGGCGGCGACGCGTAGGTGCGCAGCAACACGGGCACGGCGCGCGGCAGCACGCGCGCGGCGGGGGACGGCACGGGCACGGCGCGCGACCGCACGCGACACGACACGGCCGCACGACGGAAGAAACCACGGGCGAGCATTGTACGCGGTGTAAGCGCGCTGCACACGCACTTTTCTGCATGCGGATCGCGGTCGAGGGCTGCTGCCACGGGGAGCTCACCAAGGTGTACCGCGCGGTGATGCCGGAGCGGCCGAGTCTCCTTCTCATCTGCGGCGACTTCCAGGCGGTGCGCGACGCGGCGGATCTCGAGCTGTTGGCGGTGCCCGCCAAGTACCGCCACATGGGCGACTTCCACGAGTACCACAGCGGCCGGCGGACGGCGCCGGTGCTCACGTTGGTGGTGGGCGGGAACCACGAGCTGAGCCGGTTTCTCAAGACGTTGCCGTACGGCGGCTGGCTCGCGCCGCGCATCTACTACATGGGCCACACGGGCGTGGTGTGGTTCCGCGGCGTGCGCATCGGCGGCGTGCTGGGCATCTTCAACGCGCACACCTTTGCGCAGCCGCGGCCGCGGGACCCCGTGTTCCGCGCGCCGGAACTCCGGCTGGCGTACCACGTGCGGCGCGAGGATCTCTTTGCAATGCTCCTCCACCGCGAGACGGCGCCGATGGACGTGGTGATGAGCCACGACTGGCCCCAGGGGGTGGAGCAGCACGGCAACCTCCAGCAGTTGCTCCGCCGGAAGAAGCACTTGCGGGCGGACGTGCAGCTGGGGAAGCTCGGCAACCCGGCGTGGCGCGAGGTGTTGCGGGCGCTCCGGCCGCGGCGGTGGGTGGCGGCACACCTCCACGTGCACTACACGGCGACGGTGCGGCACGGGCTGGCGGGCGGCGAGGGCAACTGCGACGAGATTGCACTTGACCTTGACGACGAGGAGACGACCGAGTTCACGGCGTTCGACAAGGTGGTGCCCGGGCGGCGGTTCTACGGCGTGCTCGAGGTGCCGGTGCTGGACCCCGGACACCCGCTGGTGGCGTCCGACACGCTCATGCTTGACCGGCGCATGGTGGCGGTGCACCAGTACATGGCGGGAGGCGGGGCTGCCAGCGCGGCGGAGAACGCGGCGAGAGACACACCGGCCGTTCCCGCGACGGTGGAGGCAATCGCGCGGATGCCGCTCCACCAGCACCTCACACGGGTGCAGCAGCTAGAGCAGGCGCTCCCGCAGGCACTCGCCCCGCCGGAGCTCGCCCCCGCCGAGGCCGGCCGATTCAACCCGCAGACGGCCGCGTTCGCCGAGCGGTTCGGCATCGTGCTCCCGCAACATGCATGATGCAACGGCGCCGGCAAAAGCAAGAAAAAAAAAAATAACGGCACACGGCCACACCATGTCCTCCCAGCTTCCGTCCGCGACGGACAAGTCGACGTTGCCGTTCCTGGAGCAGCACTACTTTGGGCTGTACGACCACTTTGGGATCCACGAGGAGATGCTCAAGGACGAGACGCGGACGCTCTCTTACCGGAACGCGATCATGCACAACCGGCACTTGTTCAAGGACAAGGTGGTGTTGGACGTGGGGTGCGGGACGGGGATTCTCCTGATGTTTGCGGCGCGGGCCGGGGCGAAGCACGTGGTGGCGGTGGACATGCTGAACATCATCGAGATGGCGGCGAAGGTGGTGAAGGCGAACGGGTTGGACGACAAGATCACGCTCGTGCGGGGCAAGTTGGAGGACATTGAGATGCCGTTCCCGGAGGTGGACATAATCATTCTGGAGTGGATGGGGTACTTTTTGTTGTACGAGCTGATGTTGGACACGGTGTTGTGGGCGCGCGACAAGTACCTCAAGAAGGGCGGGTTGATCTTCCCGGACAAGGCGCTGATCCACGTGGCGGGGTTGGAGGACGCGGACTACAAGCAGGAGAAGGTGCACTTCTGGGACGACGTGTACGGGTTCGACTACCTGTGCTTCAAGGAGGTGGCGATGGTGGAGCCGCTCGTGGACACGGTGAACTACCAGGCGGTGGCGACGCTGCACTGCCAGGTGATTGAGTTTGACTTGAACACGGTCACGGTGGAGGAGTTGGCGTTTCTGCGCAAGTTTGCCATCACCGCGAACCGCGACGACACATTGCACGCGTTGCTTGTGTGGTTCGACATTGTGTTCCCGCTGGACCTGGAGGGGGTGACGGTGGAGTTTTCGACGGGCGCGCACGCGGAGTACACGCACTGGAAGCAGACGGTGTTTTACTTTGACCGGGACGTGGTGGTGCGCCGCGGCGAGGTGGTGTCGGGGACGTTGCTGTCGCGGCCGAACGCCAAGAACCCGCGCGAGTTGGACGTGGAGTTGGAGTGGGCCTTGGACAGCCAGGACCCGCAGCGCGCCGCCGTGGGCACCGGCAAGTTTAACTATTTCATGAGATAATGAATGGTAGAAGCTGGCACAGCGCGGGCGGGGGCGCGCGGCCCCTGTGCACGGCGCGCCCGGCCGCACGGCCCACGCGCCCGTGGCTCCGGGCCGTTTCTCGCGACTGCATGTCGCCTGCTAGCGCAAACCGAGCTGTATTTTTGTATGCAGGTCCTGTCCGCAGGTCGAGTCCGAGTCAGTGGCCCAGTTGGTCTACGGCGGGAGTCTTAAGCCTCCGGGACGCGTCCCTCGAGCAAACTTCTGGAGCAATCCTCGCGGGTTCGAATCCCGTCTGACTCACCATCCTTTTTGCAGCGTCCTGCTGTCCGCGCGTTGTGCATTCCTAGAACTTGAACACGTGGTCCTTGGTGAAGCCCAAGTCGGCCAAGACGCCCGTCACCTCGCCCTGGTCCGTCGGCGACACCTTGGCGCCGCTGATGGCGTTGTAGAAGCCCGGCGGGCCGCACACAAACACCTTCACGTCGCCCAGCGGCTTCGCAAACTCGGACGCAAGCACGTCCTTCGTCACGTACCCGGTCGTGATGTCGCCCAGGCCGTCCTTGTCCACGAAGTAGTGCACCTTCACCTGCTCGGGGTGCTTGGCGGCAATCGCGTCGATCTCCTTCTTGAGGAGAATGTCCGCCGGCAGCTGCAGCCCGTAGAACAAGTGGATCTTGGTGTTGTCGCCGGGCGTGCGCGTGATGTGGTCCAACAACTGGTACAACGGCGTGATGCCGGTGCCGCCGCCAATGAGCGCAATCTCCTTGAACTGGTTCGTCTCCCACTTCCACTTGAGGATCGGGCCCTTGAACGGCACCGTCTCGCCCTCCTTGAGGCCCCACAAGTGCGTCGTGAACTTGCCGCCGGGGTAGTGCTTCAACACAAACTCAATCGTGCCCTTCTGGTTCACGTCCAGCGTCGGCGTGTACGGGCGGATCACGTTGCTGCCCTTGGCCGTCACCGTCTTGGCGAGCAACGCGCTCGCCACCTCCAACCCCGACACGCTGTCCTCCAGCGGGAGCGCAAACGTAAAGTGGCGCAGGTCGTGCAGGAGCTGCTCGAACTTGACGAGCTTCAAGTCCACCCACTCGCCGTCGCCCGTGAACGTCTTCTTGCTCTCGTTGCGGATCGCACGCGTGCTGCCGAACCGCTGGAACGCAATCGCGCCGCCAATGGTCAAAGCAGTGGCAAGGGGCACCAACACCCGCGGCTGGGACAATCTCTGAGCAAACGACATGTGGAAGAGCAACGGAGCACAGGGGCGCATTGTCTGGGGTTTATATAGCGGCCAATCGCAGCGCAAGGAACAGGGTGCAGGAGAATTGCGTGTGGATTAGGAAGCCACAGTCAGGTCTGACTAAGAAAGAGGGGCGCGGAGGGGCGGTCGCTGCGGGAGGGGGCGTGCCCGCTGCCGCAGCCCCGACGCGGCCAGACGGCCGGCCCTGCCGGCCCGCACTGCCCCGAACAAGCCGCCGCCGGAGATAGCTTCCCGATTAGGAAACACCCCAGGGTCACAGCTTGCCGGCGTGGTCCGTGCCGCCCGCCACCAACTCGTAGGCCGCGCCGACGTGCTCGCCGACGTCGCGCGCACCCATTGCACGCCGCTTCGCCGCAAACGCCATCCGCGCGCTGTGCTTCACCACCACGCTCGCCCCGAAGCACGCAAGCACCGCCTGCTCCCGCGCCGAGAGCTCGTCCGCCCCGCGCCACACCCCCTGCCGCTGCGTCGCCCCCCATGCGAGAAACGTCGCAAGCACCCCGGTGAATGTGTCCCCCTGGCCGCCGCACCGCCGCGGCGACACGTCGATCGCGAGCTCCGGCGCCGCCGGGTCCACCACGAGCAGCACCTCCCCGCTCGCCACCACGTCCTCCCGCCCCTTCACCACCACCGTCACGCCGTGCAACGCACGGGACACCGCCTGCGCAAGCTCCACGCGGTACGCCGTCTCGCCAAGCCGCTGCGCGTCCACACCCGCCCCCACCGCCGCGCACAACCGCTGGAACTCCGCAATGTTCGGCGTGAGCACCACGTGGCTGTTGTCGGCGGCCCCGGCAAGCCCCTGCAACACCTGCGGGTGCACCGTGACGAGGTGCAAGCCGTCGGCGTCAATCACCACCGGCACCCGCTCGCTGCCGCGCCGGCCCAACACCTGCGCCAACACCTGCGCCGTGGCGCCAAGCACCACCACGTCGCGGCCCAATCCGGGCCCCACCACCATGGCGTGGACCAGCCGCGCCACCAAGGAGGCAATTGGCGGGAGCACGCGCTCCGCCACGAGACGCTGCACCGCCGGCTCCAAGCACCCAATCTCGCCGCCGCCGCCCGCGCGCGCGCTGTTCACCAACACGGGATGCACCATGAGCTCCGGCGAATACCCCTTGATGACCGGGCCCGCCACCCCGTCGCACACCACGTGCACCAAGTCGGCCCCGGCGCTCATGGCGGCGTGCGCGCTGAAGAAGGGCGCGCCCGAGTAGTCCTCCGAGCCGCCAAGCACGAGCACGCGCCCCGCCTGGCCCTTGTGCAAGTGCGGCGCAAGCGGCTGCACCCCGTTCGCCCGGAAAAGCGCAAGGAGCCGCTGCGGCAGCGCGAGCACGGACGGAGAGAGCATGGCGTGGTGCGGTCCGCGCGCAGAGCCCCGACAGCACGTGCGCCCCGGGTCGTGCGCCGCCGGGTTACCCTGCCAAACAAATCCGGCACGCAGTCCGGCGCTCTCGCTCGCCGCTGAAAAAAAAAACTTCCGCTCTCCGCTCTTCTCCACCTCTTCCCATGTCTGCTCGTCCCCAGGTTTCCGTGCTCTCCGTGGCCGGCGCGTCCACCTCGACCGCCCTCCCGCTCCCCGCCGTGTTCAAGGCGCCCATCCGCCCCGACATTGTGCACTCCGTGTTCACGTCGATCAACAAGAACAAGCGCCAGGCGTACGCCGTGTCCGAGAAGGCCGGCCACCAGACCTCCGCTGAGTCCTGGGGTACCGGCCGCGCTGTGGCCCGTATCCCCCGTGTTGGCGGCGGCGGCACCCACCGCTCCGGCCAGGCTGCCTTCGGCAACATGTGCCGTGGCGGTCGCATGTTCGCTCCCACCAAGACCTGGAGAAAGTGGAACGTGAAGGTGAACCAGAACGAGAAGCGCTACGCCACCGCGTCCGCCATCGCCGCCTCTGGTGTTGCCTCCTTGGTGCTCGCCCGCGGCCACCGCGTGGAGGAGATCCCCGAGGTGCCCCTCGTGGTTGCCGACGAGTTCGAGGCCGTCACCAAGACCAAGGACGCCGTGGCCGTGCTCAAGGCCGTGGGCGCTCACCGCGACGTTGTCAAGGTGATCAAGTCCAAGAAGACCCGTGCCGGCAAGGGCAAGTTGAGAGGCCGCCGCACCACCCAGCGCCGCGGTCCCCTCGTGGTGTACGCCGAGGACAACGGCTTGGTGAAGGCCCTCCGCAACGTGCCCGGTGTGGAGACCGCCAACGTCAAGCTGCTTGGCCTCCTCCAGTTGGCCCCCGGTGCCCACCTCGGCCGCTTTGTCATCTGGACCGCCGGTGCCTTTGCCGCCTTGGACAAGGTGTGGGGCTCTGAGCTGGTGGCTTCTGCCAAGTCCGGCTACACCCTCCCCGCCAACATCTTGGCCAACTCCGACGTGACCCGCTTGATCAACTCCTCCGAGATCCAGGCCGTGGTCCGCCCCGCCGGCCAGGCCACCCAGAAGCGCACCCACGTGCTCAAGAAGAACCCGCTCAAGAACAAGCAGGTGTTGTTGCGTCTCAACCCCTACGCCAAGGCCTACGCCGCCAACAAGGTCGGCTCCTCCAAGGTGCAGCAGTCCAAGGCCAAGCCCTCCAAGGGTGCCTTCGACAAGGTGTTGAAGCAGTTGTAGGTTCATACGCCTAGCGAATGCTCTTGCCTCACTCCGAGACGTAGTTCTGCCGCGCGGGCCAATGCCGCCGCGTGTTCCGCCGACTCGCCAACGACATGGAGCGCGCCGTCCGCAGCCGCCCAGTGCCCGCCGAGCTCCTGCCGCCACGCCTCCGCGTGTGCCGCCGCGCGCCCGAGCGTCTCCTCGTCGAGCACCACCCGCTGGTGCCGCTGCCGCAAGAGCGCCACCGCCTCCTGGAGGTGCACCACCGCCGCCTCGCGCACCGCCGCCGTGCCCCCGACCACCGCCACCGTGGCCGACGCCGGCTCGTACGCCACCTGCACCCCGTGGTCCGTGCCCACCAGCCCCGCCACCTCGCCCACGAGCGCGCCCTGCGCCGCCAACTGCTCGAGCGGGAGCTGCGGGAACCGCTCGCCAAGCACCGCAAGCGGGAACCGCTCGCCCTCCGCCCCGCCGTCCTCCACCGCCGCGCGTCCCAACGCCTCCGCCGCCTCCTCCAACACCTTGCTGTCGAGCGTCATCTCGAGCACCTCCACCCCCCCGCACGCCTCCCGCACCCTCACCGTGGGCGGGAACAGCACCCGCTGCGCCTGGTCCATGGGCACCGCCACCCAGCGCACCGCCGCCTCCACCGCCCGCACGTGGGCAGCCACGCTCCGCGCACCCGCAGCGCACTCCTTGCCACTCGCGCCGCCCACCACCACCGCGCCGCCCTCAAGCGCCACCACGCTGGCCTCGGGCATGTCCACGCTGTCGAGCCAGCACGGGTCCACAAACTCGTGCGGCACCGGCACCGGCATCCGCGCCGCCCAGTGCTGGCCCACGACCTGCCGGAGCCCAGTGACAGCCCTGGCCGCGCGGCTCGGGTGGCAGTACACCGCCCACTGGCCGCTGACTGCGCGAACCACGGCCCGCCCGTCGCAGGCCGCGCGGATCTCCGGCCAGAGCCGCTGGAGAAGCGGTGCCGGCGGCGTCCAGCGCGCGCACGGCACCAGCACTGCCGCGGCAATTGCAAGTGCGTCGGCGGCCGCCGTGGTGCCGTGCGTGCACCCGAACGTGTCGCCCAAGCCGCGGTCCGTCGGCGGCGCGTACCCAACGACCGCCGCCCACGGCTCCCAGAACGGCCGCTGGATCTCCCAGCCAATGTCCAGAGGCACCGCAAACGGCACGCAGCGCGCCAGCACGGCCCGGACGTGCTCGCTCATGTCTAGAGCCCCAAAGTCGTGCACAACGTCGCCCTCGCGCGGGTCGCTCGAGGAGACGGCCACGGCCCGGTGGAAGCCCAGCCCGCACACCCGCCGGAACACATCCGCAGCGCCCGGCGGCAACCCCGCAATCGGCCGTGGCGAGCGACGCAACGCCTTGCGCGCCAACCGCACCGGCCTGGTGCTCTCGCTGTACACCCTCACGCTCGTGGCGCTCTCCGCCTCGAGCGCCGCCGTGGTCCGGTGCTCGATGCTCTCGGCGTACGTCTGGTTGGTGCCGCACACGTAGCCCTGGAGCACGCGCCGGTCGGCGGGCAAGACGACGCTGTGGGCCTCCAAGGCGTCGAGGCAGTTGCGGACAATGAGCAACGAGCCGGCGAGCTCCTTGTGCAGCCACGCCTCCACCTCGATCGCATCCGCGCGGACCACCACCTGGGCCCCCACCGCGCCGCACCGCTGCGCCGCCACGACGCTCCGCTTGAACGCCCGCGCCAACGCGCCCGCCACCGGGATCTTTTTGTGCAACATGCGGGCCCATCGAACCCATCTTTTTCCATGCTGGTGTCTCCGAGCCCGGCGATGGTGTCGACCGCCGTGTCGATTCTGCGGCCGTACCTCGCCGCCAGCGAGATCCAGTGGCTCCGCGCGCGCACCGTGTCCAAGCCGGAGCAGTACCGCGCGCGGCGCTCCCAGGTCGTGGCGCACCTCCGCTTCGTGTGTCTGAAGCTCCGCTTCCCGCCCGTCGTGTTGCACACCGCCGTGGCGTACTTCCAGCGCTACCACCTCCGCTACCGCTTCCACCAGGACGCGTACGTCGACGTGCTGGTGGCGTGCCTCTTTCTCGCCGCCAAGGCGTGCGACGTGGTGAAAAAGTGCCGCGACATTGTGCTGGTGGCCCAGCTGGTGAGCCCCGAGGACTGTGCGCCGGTGCCCGGCCACACGGTGCTGCTGACGCGCGTGGAGGAGCAGCGCCGGCGCGTGCTCCGCTGTGAGCAGCGGCTCCTCGCCATGATGGGCTTTGACTTCCGCCCGCCCGTCGGCGGCAGCGGCGAGGCGTACCTCGTCCGCTTCCTCAAGCACATGCTCCCTGACGGTGACACCGTGGTCGGGGCCAACGTGAAGCGGCTCGCGTTCGTCATCCACGAGGACTTGCTCCACACCGACGTGCTGCTAACGTACCCGCCGAACGTGCGCGCGCTCGTGTGCATCAAGATTGCCGTCCAGGTGGAGCCGCAGTACACGGCGGTGCACGCGGGGGCCGCCGGGCCGCTCGAGCCCGCCACGGCCGCCGCGCTCCTCGAGGGCATCGACACCCAGCTGCACAAGGTGTACAGCGTGCCGGGCGTGCTCCAGACGGGCGCGTACCGCCTGGTGCTCCGCTACTACGTGGAGTCGTACCCGCTGCTGGGGTTGAGCAAGCACGGGCCGGAGCTGCCGGTGTTCCACGAGTTGTACGTCGCGAGCGAGGGCAAGGGCCGGGCGCCGCGCGAGCCGCTGGAGACGGCGTTGGCGCGCGACGCCAGCTTGAACGCGAGCGAGGAGGGCGAGGTGACGCACCGGTACATGTGGAACACACAACGCGCGCGGTTCGACGCGGAGCGGGCGCAGCGCAAGCCCGTGGGCTAGAGCGGGCGCAGCAAGGGCACGGCGCGAGCACGCCCCCTGCCTACGCCCGGGCCATCTCGCGCCACCGGCCCTGCCGCATGGGATCCAACACAACCAACTTCTCGGCCAACGCGCGGAGGTCGTCCTCGTGGGCCTCCCCGAACCGCTCCTGCTCCTTGTACAACCACCCCAATGCAACCAAACACCACTTGCTCTCCCGGCCCGTTTCCTCCGCCTCCACGGCGTTCAACTGCAGCACCATGTCCACGAACCGCGCAAGCACCGCCTGCTGCCCCGCCGCGTCCTCCACCAGCGGCACAAACTCGCGCACAAACCACCGGAGGTAGAGCCAGTAGCTCGAGTCGCTGTTGTCGGTCCACATGCACGTCTCGAGGTACCGCGTCTCGCTCGCCACAAAGCCCGGGAGCATGTCGCGGCGCACCATCTCGGGCACCAACTGCGCGCGCTGGTGCCACGCCGAGAAGTTGGAAAAGTTCTTGTTGAGCGCCTGCGTTGTGTAGTCGAAGTCGCTCTGGAGCAGCTCGCGCGAGCGGCCGCTGCCCGCCGGCTCGCTCATGGCCAACACCCAGCGCCGGTAGTGCCAGCCGTGGAAGTTGCGCGGGTCGCGCGCAAGCATCGCGTGCACCGTCTCCAACTCCTTGGCCCACACGCCCGCACACGCCGCGGCGTCACACACGCGCGGAAGGTTGACGAGCACCCACCGCCGGTGGTTCCAGATGGCGTACGACTTGGGATAGCGCTGGAGCAACGCAACCGTGAACAGCCGCAACTCCTGCGCAAACACTGCCGCCACCTTGGCCGTCTCGCCCGCGCGCATGCGCGCCTCGAGCACCTCGCGGCGGTAGTTCCACGCCGTGTACAACTCCGGGTTGAGGTCCAACACGGCGCCGGTGCGCGCCAACGCCTCCCACGAGTCGTCGCCGGCGGCGCGCTGCGCCGTCAACGCGCCCGTGAGCCGCACGTACCGCGTGATCTTGGCCGCGTCCTGTGCCCGCTTCTGCTCCCGCAACTGGGCCGTCCAGTTGATGCGCTTGACATTATGCATGTTGCGTGTTGCTCCGCATCGCCATGGTTGATCCGCCCACACGCTCGACGCTCTCGCTCCGGGGCCTGAGCAAGGTGGTGGCGGACTTTTTCGAGTACCTGATCAACTCGATCCTCTACCAGCGCGGCATCTACCCGCCCGAGGACTTCATGACGGTGCGCAAGTACGGACTCAGCATGGTGTTGACCCAGGACGAGGACGTGCGCGCATACACCAAGCGCATCATGACGCCCTTGCACAAGTGGATTGCCAAGGGCACGATCGACCGCTTGGTGGTGGCCATTGTCGACAAGGACGAGGCGGAGGTGGTGGAGCGGTGGGAGTTCCGCGTCGCCGTCGACCGCTCTGCGCCCGAGCCCGCCGTCCCGGCGCTGCAGATCCCGCCCGAGGTGACGCAGCAGATCCAGGCCATCGTGCGCCAGATCACGGCGTCCGTCACCTTCCTCCCGATTCTCGAGGGCGGCAACTACACCTTCAACGTGTTGGTGTACGCGGATCCGAACGCGCCGGTGCCGGCGGAGTGGGCCGACTCGGCCAACGGCGGCATGGACGTGCAGGGCGAGCGCGTCGAGCTGGTGGAGTTCCGCCAGTTTCTGACGGGTCCGCACCGTGTGGGGGGCGAGGTGCAGTACCGGTTGGGCTGAGCCGGGGCGGCGCCGCGGCCGGCGCTCTGTAAGCAGTGTATTCAAGCAAAATCGGCCGCGCTCCACGGCAGCCCGCCGCGCTCCACGGCAGCCCGCCGCGCTCCACGACCCGGCGCACTCCGCCTACTCCACCTTTGCCAACACCACCGCCACGCGCGACGGGAGGTACAACTGGAGAAAGTTGGCGCGGCCGTTCCACGGCATGTCGGTGGTAAAGTACTCCGCCAGCTCGTCAATCCGCCCATGGCCGCCGAACAGATCCGCGTCGTCCAGGTTCAACACCACCTTGTACTTGCCGCCAATCGCCACCCCCACACGGAAGTCCGCAAAGCTCTGCGTGGGGTGGAAGTTGAAGGCAAACAACAAGCCGCCGCGCTCAAACACAATCACCTTGTCGCCCTCGTGCTTGAGCAGCACGTACGTGTTGTCGGCGGCCAAGAAGTTGTGCTGCAGGTCTAACTGCTGCATGGCGCGGTCAAACGCATACAAGAACTTGTAGCGCAACAAGTGGTCCTTCACCAAGTTGAACTGCCGGCGCGCGTAGTGGTAGCTGTCGTTGTTGCCCTCGCGCGGAAAGTCCAACCACTCGGGGTGGCCAAACTCGTTGCCCTCGAAGTTGAGGTACGCCTCGCCGCCCAACCCCATCGTGATGAGCCGGATCATCTTGTGGAGCGCCATGCCGCGGTCCACCACCGGCGTGAGCGGCGACAACACCAGCATGTTGGTGTACATCTCCTTGTCCATGAGCCAGAACGCAAGCGTCTTGTCGCCCACCAACGCCTGGTCGTGCAGCTCCGCGTACGCCACCACCGGCTCCTTCCAGCGCCGGTTCGTCAACGTGTGCACCACGTGGCCCATCTCCCAGTCCTCGTCCTTGAGCGTCTTCAACATCTTGATCCACATGTCCGGGAGCGCCATCGCAAGGCGGTAGTCAAAGCCGACACCGCCGGCCGCGCGCGGGAGCCCGAGCGTGGGCATCCCCAGCACGTCCTCCGCAATCGTGACGTACTCGACGCCGTCCTTGGCGCCGCACTGCCGCACCAACTCGTTCGCGAGAATCAAGTACACCACGGCGTCCGTGTCGACGTCCGTGTTGAAGTATTCGTGGTAGCCGCCAGAGAAGCCGCCCTTTTCGCCCGCGCCGTGGTGGTGGTACAACATCAGCGTCACGCCGTCAAAGCGGAACCCGTCAAAGCCATACACGTCGAGGAAGAACTTGAGGTTCAGGAGAAGGAACCGCAACACCTCGTACTTGGAGTAGTCAAAGATCTTCAGGTCCCACAACGGGTGGTCGCCCTTGGCGCCGCCGTGGAAGTACTGGTGGTCCAGCCCGTCAAAGTTGTTCAAGCCGTCCGCCACGTTCTTGGACGCGTGCAGGTGCACCACGTCGAGCAAGACACGGATCCCCATCAGGTGCGCCGTGTCGATCAACTCCTTCAACTCCTCTGGCGTGCCGTAGCGGCTCAGGATGGCAAAGAAGTTGGTCACCTGGTAGCCAAAGCTCGCGTAGTACGCGTGCTCCATCACCGCCATGAGCTGGATGGTGTTGTAGCCAAGGTCGCGGATCATCGGGAGCGTGTCGCGCGTGAACTCGCTGTAGGTGGCAATGCGCGGGTCCGGCGACAGGATGCCGACGTGTGCCTCGTAGATGCGCGGCGCACCCGCCACCTGCGGCTTGGCGTGCTGGAAGCGGTATTGCGTCTCCGGGTTCCAGAAGCGCGCCTCGTACAGCGGGTCCTTGGTGAGCGTGCGGTCGGGCATGGTGGCGCGCGTAGCCCACGCGGGCAAGCGGTCCACCAGCAGGCCGTCCGGGAGCACGAGCTTGATCTTGACGCGCGAGTCGTGCGGAATGGCAAACCGGCCGTCCACCGCGGGGATGGTGATGGAAAAGACGCCGTACGCGTCCTTGGCCATCGCGTGGGCCCGCCCGTCCCAGCCGTTGAAGTCGCCGATGACGTACGCCTCGCGGGCGTTGGGCGCCCACTCGCGGTACGCAATCAGGCGGTCGTCCCAGTTGGCGTGGAGGCCGTACGTGCGGTACAGGTCGGCAAGCGCGACGATGCCGCCGGCCAGCTCCTCAAACGTCTTGAGCCAGTGGTTGGCGTGCGCCTGGCGGCTGTGGATGTCCGCGGCGTACGGCTCGAGGTAGCCGTCGATGGCGAGCGCGCCCGCCGCAAGCGGGTACTGCTCCGAGTGCAGGGGGGCCGAGGACTGCGCGGAATCGGCGGGCGGGTTGGCAGACATGGCAAAAACACAAGTTCCGGAAAGCAGTCGTCCGCTCCGAGGGGGACCGTCCGCACCGAACGGGTGACCCGAGGGGCTGACGTGTCCTGCATGCACGCAGCCAGCCCCGCGCGGAGGTGCGTCCAATCTCGCATCGGTGCAGGCGAGCATCCGTGCACCCCGGCGCCGGGTAACCCGTGCATACAGCTTCTCGTTCTCGAACATTCGCATCCTCCACACCATGCTGTTCATCAAGTCGATTTCCTCGCTCAAGCCGATGTTTGACCGCGTGCTCGTGCAGCGGTTCAAGCCGGCGACGCAGACCGCCTCCGGCTTGTACATCCCCGAGGCCGCCTCCAACACCAAGTGGTACAAGGCCGAGGTGATTGCCGTGGGGCCGGGCTTTCCGAACCCGCAGACCGGCGAGTTGGTGCCCGTGAGCGTCAAGCCCGGCGACCAGGTGGTGTTGACGGGCTTTGGCGGCTCGCCGATCAAGGTCGAGGAGCAGGAGTACTACTTGATCCGCGACACCGAGATTGTTGCCAAGCTTGAGTAGAGCGGTGCTGTACATAGTGCGCGTGGGATGCCCGTGCAATGCTAGTCGTGATGCTCTGTGGCGTGTCCGTGCGGTGTCCCGTGGTGTCCCGCGGTGTTCCGCGGTGTCCCGCGGTGTCCCGCGGTGTCCCCATCCGCCCCCGGTCCTCCCGGCTCTCCCGCCACCACCCACCTAGTCCTCGCCCTCGGCAATCGGCAGCCGCACGCGGATCCGCCGTGCAATCTGCGACATGTCAAGCGTTCCGAGCGCCAACGACGCCGGCAGCTGCTCCGCCGGACTCTCTGCCGGCGGCTCGATGCTTTCCGGCGCCGCCAACGTCACCGGCGACATGGGCACCGTGTCCCACCCGCTGCGCTCGCCCGCATCCCAGTCCCCCGCGTCCTCCTCCATGAACCGCTTGTCAATCGTCTTCCACTTTTGCGCCACCGCTGCCTGCGGGTTCCACGACGCCAGCTGCCGCCAGCCCACCAGCATCCGCGGCTCTCCCACCGCCTCCCCGACCCGCTCGAGCGAGTGCCGCACCGTCCCCCGGTTGTATTTTTCCACTCCGCGCCAGACCCGGCACACCTGCTCGTACTGCACCCGTTGCTCGATCAGCGGCCGCATCCCCAGCGGCGTCAGCGCCGCGCGCGCAAGATAGTCCTTGAATGTGAGCGTGCGTTGCTGCGTGCGGGTAAGCACTTCGGGCTTGTGCGGCTGGTTCAACATGTGGTCGAACGTGTCGCCCTCCGGCGTGGCACTCAGCGCCCGTCCCTCCGCCGGGTCGACGGCAACCTGCGGAAGAAGCGGCACCGCGTGGTTGTCCATCAGATCCGCCGCCGGCACCTGCGGCGACATGACAATCCCGTCGTGTTCAAGCACCGGCCCGGCGTCCTCGTCGCCAAAGGAGCTTGCCAGCGACAGCCTCGATAGCACCACCTCGACAGGCCCCGGCACGCGCCGCAGATGCTGCGACGACGTCATGACGGTCTCCGCCACCATCGTTTCGTTGTACATGTCCATCAACCCGCGTGCGTGCTGGCCCGTGGCGCCGTCCGCGTGCAGTGCCGGCCCCCGCGACGAGTACAAGTGTCGCAAGCGGCTGGGGTGTCGCGACTCGCTCCGCATGGGGATGTTGTGCAGGCGTCCGCGGTCCTGCAGCGCCGAACGCACCCCCGGCACGAGCGGCGCGTGCAGACGCCCTGTCCGCTCAACCGTCGGCTCGGCCATGAGGAAGAACGAGGAACGTGTCCAGGAAGGCGCCGGACGTTGTTGACGCAATGCATGAGCGTGCAGCAGATAAGGATAAGGCAGCAGGCGAGATCGCGGGCAGGACCCCTACGCACCCGGACCGCGGAACGGCGCCCGTCCCGTCGGCGCGTCCGCGCCCGGCAAGCCCGCAGCGGCCCGCCGCCGTTGCCAGCACCTACGCCCCCCCCCCAGAACCCCGCGCGCCCGCCTGCCCAATCACACATGCCGGCGCCTGTTTTATCGTTTGATCGCACAGGCGCCTGCACGCAGCACGCAGGCGCTGCACGTCGGCGCGGAGTCACGCGGACGGGTGCGCGCACACCGCGCTGCACGCCGTCCTGCACGCCATCCTGCGCGCCGTCCTGCACGGCAACGTTTGACAAGGTCGCACGTCCGAGTTTGCCGCCGCCTGCCCGAGCCTCCAGCCGCGCAGCCCCGCCCCGTCTCCGTGTACCCAGCTCTCTGGCCAGCGTCTGCGCTGTGTTTCTGCCCCGTCCACACCCCCTGCTCGGAGATATCGCATGTCGTTGCAGCGGCAAGCAAGCCTCAACTACGAAATCACCCTTCCCCAGCGGATGGTGAGCGCCACGTTCGGACTGGTGGCAGTCCTGCTCGTGGTGACGCCGCTCGACATCATCCGCATCCGCATCCAGCAGCAGCAGTTGATGGACCTGTGCGGCTCGTGCAGCCCGACGGCCGCCAAGACGGCCGCGACGGGCACGTCCCGCATTCCCGACCTCTTTTGGAGCAGCAAGTCGTACTGCTCGAGCTCGCTGTGCACTCGCATCGACTCCACGTGGAGCGGCGCCGTCAAGATTGCGCGGCACGAGGGTCTCTACACGCTCTGGCGCGGGCTCCTGCTCACGCTCGTCATGGCGGTGCCGCTGAACGTGCTCTACTACGGCGGCTACGAGTACATCCGCGACCGCCTGCCGCTTGCCGGTCACCCGCTCAATCCGTTGTTGTGCGGCATGGTGGCGCGCACGGTGCTGGCGACGTTCATCCTGCCGATGGAGCTTCTCAAGACGCGCTTCCAGGCGGTGCCCAGCGAGGCGCGCTCGCTGCTGCTGCAGGTGGTGCGCGACTTGGCCTCGGACATTCTCCGCTCGTCGCGCGCGAACGGGCCGGGCTTTTTGTTCACCGGCTTGGGCATCACGCTCTGGCGCGACGTGCCGTTCAGCGGCATCTACTGGTTCAGCTACGAGCACTTGCGGCCGCGGCTTGCGCGCTGGCTTGGTGCCGCCAGCGACGGCGTGTTTGTGCCGAGTTTTCTCGCCGGCAGCGTGGCCGGGAGCATTGCCGCCCTCGCGACCCACCCGTTCGACGTGGGCAAGACGCGGATGCAGATCGCGGGCCACACCCCCCAGCGCAACACCCTCGTGCCCCGCACGCCGCGCGCCCGCATGCACCCGCTGATCCACCGGTACCTCCTCGAGATTGTGCGGGCCGAGGGCGCCGCGGCGTTGTACGCCGGGTGGGCGCCGCGCGTGATGAAGGTGGCCCCCGCGTGCGCGATCATGATTCTGTCCTACGAGGTGGCCAAGACGGTCTTCAGCGGGATGGACCAGGCGGGCATGGCCTAGGCTGGACACATGGCCGGGACGGAGGGCCTAGACCGGGGCGACGGTCGGGCAACGCCAGCGGCTCGTTTGTACATACAGAATAGATCGTGCCGCCACCGGCCCACGTGCCGCCACCGGCCCACGTGTCCGCCTCGCGGTCGTGCCCCACGCGCCCCGGGGCGTTCCGGGCGGTGCCGCGCGCGTCCCCGCTCGCCCCGGAGGTCCGCCGAACCGCGTTGTCGGAGTTGACCGTGCCAGTCTCGGGATCGGAGTTTTTGCAGCGCCCACCGCACCCCTCCCGTCCGTGTGCCATGACCAAGCGGCTCACGGATGAGCAAAAACAGAACCGCCGCCCGGCCTCGCGAGCGTGCGTCTTCTGCCACACCAAGCATCTCAAGTGCAACGGCGCCCGCCCGTGCAACAACTGCGTCAAGCGGGGGGTGAGCGCGCTGTGTGCCGACATCGTGCGCCGCCGGAGCAAGTACTTGGGCCGCCAGGGCTCTGTCGAGTCGGCGCCCCCCACTCCGGGCGTCGCCGCCGTGCCCGCCGGCGTGCCACCGCTTCCCGCAGACGCCAGGCCGGTCCTGGTGCCCACTGCGCCCCACACAGCCCCCCTGATGGCGTCCACGCCGGCGCTGCTGATGCCGTCTCTGACGGTGGTGTCCGGGCCGCCCACCTCCAACAACACCCCGCGCTTGTTTCCCAACTTGGGCGCCATGGAGCCGCCCGTGCCCACGCCCGGCACGTCGCTGCCAAAACACCCGCACGACCAGCTGCTCCTGTTTGGCCTGGTGTTTCTCGACCAGGAGTACGCCAAGCTCACGGACTTGTTGCTCAAGGCCACGCTGCACCTGCCGGGTGGCGAGAGCACGGAGGACCTGATGCCGTACGTGAGCAACATCGATCTGACCATCATGGTGCCGGCGACCGAGCCAATGGTGCCTCCCCACGGGGGCATGTACTCGCCGAGCTGGCCAATGCAGCAGGGCAAGCGGCCGTTCATTCTGCTTGCGGACTTGGAGGCGGATCTGGACACCAGCGCGAGCTCGCACCCGACCCCGTCCTTGTTTTTGCGCGAGGGCGACGCGCACGCGCGACACCAGGATGTGGAGTCGCCGTTGGTGTTTCTGGTGGACGCCTCCGGTCTGCAGCTGCTTCCGGGAGGGACGCCCGCGGGAGCGCACGCCTCGACGCCCGCGGGGCCGCATGCCTCGACGCCCGCAGGGTCCCAAACACACCCTGCAGGGTCCCAGACGCACCCCACGGGGCCCCAAGCCCACACCGCCGCCGCTGCCACCGCCACCGAGACCCCCAACGAAACGTCCCCGGGCCAGGACCCCCTCCACGCAACCACGCCCCTCCCCCAGCACGTGCTCCGCAAGTACATCAAGTCCCCGCAGGACCTCTACCAGTTCCGCGTCCTTCCGTTCGACTACCCCGCGCTGTACCACGTGCTTCTGCTGTACCTCAAGCAGCGCTTCTACACAAAGTACCGCGACCGGGGCCAGCCGGACACGGGGCGGCGCATGCTTGTCCACATCTTCCAGCAGATGGCCCTGTACCGGCCCACGTTCATCAGCACGTACCGACAGCTTGTGCCCGACGACTTTATCTATCAGGAGCTTCTGTTCCAGCGCGCGCTCCTCGAGCACGAGCTGTTTCTGAAGCTCCAGGCCTTGCCCACGCTCTACTGGCGGCGCACAGGCGAGCTCTGCGGAATGCTGCCAGAGTTTTCGAGCATGACGGGGTGGCTGGTGGCGAACTTGTACCGCACGAGCGGGCAGCGCCGCTTCATCTACGAGATGATGGACGACGAGCTGGTGCTCCAGCTGTTTGAGAGCTTCAAGCTGGTGGCGGTGGGGCTGCTTCGGCTGGAAATCAAGGTGCGGTGCACGCTCATCCGCGCGCCGGGCTTTGTGATGGGCAGCAAGCGGCCCAAGTTGTACGACAGCCAGGGCAACACAATGCTGCCGGGCGCCGCCACGCTGGAGGAGGACTTGGCGCAGCGGCGCATCGTGTGCCAGCTGGTGTGGACAATCAAGCGCGACGTGTTTGACCTCCCCATGTTGATCATCGGGGTGTTCCTCCCGATCCTCCCGGGCACCATCAACGACTTGAAGCGCACCGCCAGCACCAACCGCATGCCGCGCTGGGCGGTGTAGCTGGGTGCACGGGTGTGCGCTGTAGGAAAAAATCGTAATGCTTCCGCTGACGCCGCCATGGCGCACAGACTTCTCATCCAGGTGGCGGTGACGGGCGCGCAGGTGTTTGGGCGGGCGTTCAGCGAGGCGTACCGCCAGGCGGCGGCGCAGACCGCCAAGCAGACAGCGGCGCAGGCGGCGCGCGCAAACCCCGGCGGCATCCCCACGGGCGAGGCGTGTCAGATCTTGAACATCGACCAGAAGGAGATCCTGGAGGAGAAGGTGGACAAGCAGTACCAGTACTTGTTTGACGTGAACCTGAAGGAGAACGGCGGGTCCTTCTATCTCCAAAGCAAGATTTACTGGGCAAAGGAACTGTTGAAGGGCGAGTTGGAGTACGCCAAGAAGGTCCGCGAGGAGCAGGCCGAGGGGGGCGCCAAGAGCGAGGATGCCCCCAAGCTGACGTAGCCGGTGACCGGGTGTACATACAAGCCTCCTGGCGTAATGGTTTGGCTGTCGCAGTTTACGCGGCGTAAGAGCAGCGTGAGACACGGCTGGCGGCGGAGATCTCTCCGCACGCGTGGTTCTCTACGGTGCGCCACGCCGCCACCCGCAGTGGGTGGTGTCAGGTGTATGTCGAGGAACTGCACGCGACAAGTCGGTCTGAGAGGTGCCACCACCGCGTGTTGGACGGGGCGCTCGATGCTATGATTGAGCAAGCACACCACCACCGTGACACAGATGTGGCCCCGGCGCGCCACACGTGCGGCATGCCCACGCTGGAAAGACCTGCTCGCATGACGGCGTCTTGCAACGCCCCCCCGCCGCCGCCCAAGGCCCATGTCCCAGCCAGGACAGAGGCATATCCGCTGTCCTGCATAAACATGCCCAAACGGGAACTGTCCGACTCGCCTGCTGCCTCTTCCGGCACAATCCCGCCGCTGCCTCTTCCGGCGCGTCGTGTCCGCACCACATCGCATATACGACTTGAACGACCCAAACGAGCCACCTCCCACACCGCCACGCCAGCCTCCCATGAGCAACCAGCCCCTGGGGTACGGCCCTCCGAGCGACGGGTCGCTGTCCGCCACGCCGCGTCCCCAGGAGCTTCTGGCGCTGCCGCTGCTTCTCGAAGACGCCCTGACGTTGTTGATGTTTGCCCTGCTGGCAAAGAGCGCGACGGCGCAAGCACAGCCCGCGCCCCCCTTTCCGCCGTTGCGGCTTCTCCCTGCGGCGGCCGCCGTTGCCAGTGCCGGGCCGCCCTTGGTGCCAGTACCAGCGCCCGTGCCAGTGCTCGCGCCGATGCCCGCGCCGGTGCCCACGCCGGTGCCCCTGGCACCGTCACCAGCCACGTCTCTCGCGCAGTCGCCCGCTGCGCCGGTGCTTGCGCCTGCTCCTGCATTGTCCCCGCCCCCGCCGACGCCCCTGCTGCGTCCTGCACCCCACCTGGGCTCCAGCAACCTGCCGGGTCCTGCCGTCGCCATCCTCTCGCGCGGCGACGGACCTGACGCGCGCGACGAACGCGCGGTGATTGCCGCGGCGGCACTCCAGGAGGCCGCCAACGTGCCGCTCATCCCCGCGCCTCAGAACACCTCCCCGGCCCCGTCCTCGGCCAGCAGCACCGTCCGGCTGCGACTGACGGACCGGCGGCTGCTGCTCCAGCTCCAGGAGGCGCTCAACGAAAACAGCATTGCGCGCGTCGCCGAGCTACGGCAGGAGTTGCGCCGCCAGGGCGACCTGGAAACATCCTCCACCCAGGACGAGGAGTTCTCCGAGGAAGAAAAGCCCAGAGGCGCGAGCCTGACCGCACCAACGCCCAAGCTCGAAGCCGCCACGATGGACACGTCTGCCGAAGCCACCCCCGCGGAGGGCTGCCCTCCCGGCTACGCGGTGGACCCCGACGCCGGCACGATTCTGTGCGTGTGTGGCTTTTCCCACGACGACGGGTTCACGGTGCAGTGCGACCTGTGCAACCGGTGGCAACACCTCGTGTGCATGGGTCTCCCGCCGCAGCAGGACGTGAGCGGGACGTATCACTGCCTGGTGTGCCGGCTTCTGGCGTGGCCGCGGTTGGACAGCGACCGCGCCAAACGCATCCAGACACAGTGGCTCGAGCACCAGGAGCCTCCCAAGCGGCGGGAGACACGGCGCAAGACGCTGGAGTCGACCGACGGCGGCGAGGACGCACCGCGGCGCAAGAAGCGCCCGACCAAGGACGGCATCACGGTGGAGGCGACGCACAAGCGCGTGCGGCTGGAGGGTGGCACGGCTCTGGACGACGACGAGTTGCTCGGCGACCTTGCGGCGGACGAGACGCACCAGGCCGTCTACTTCCACCTCAACCACACGAGCGAGTACAAGAACCGCGAGATCCGGCACTACGTCCTGGTGAAGCTCCCGCAGTTGCTCCGGGACCTGCAGCGGCTGGAGCTGCAGCACACGGTGCTGTGCACGGCGTCGATGTGGGCGCAGATGGTGCGGCAGCCGCTGCCGCTGGTGAAGAACTACAGCGACAGCAAGAAGCAAAAGTTCAGCGGCATTTCGCGGCTCGCGCTCTTTTCGACACAGGCCTTCAGCCCCGGCATGTTTGTGGCGGAGGTGCTCGGTGAGCTCGACTTCAAAGCCAACTACATCGACAACGCCGTTAACCAGTACCGCTTGTGGGGCACGCCCAAGCCGCGGGTGGTGTTCCATCCGCTGTTGCCGGTGATGGTGGACGCGCGTTTCAGCGGGAACGCCACGCGCTTCATCCGCCGGCTGTGCAACCCCAACTGCCGGCTTGCGGCGGTGTTGGTGGGTCCCGAGGACCGCGCGGCGGGCCAGCTCCTGCCCCACCACCAGGTGAAGTTTGCCGTGTTCACAACCAAGACGGTGGAGAGCGACCTGGAGTTCACGTTCCCGTGGGAGTGGGACGCGCGGCACCCGGTGCACAAGCTCATGAACCACATTCTGACGTTTGACCGGCTCGGCGACCGCGAAAAGGCCGTCTTGATTGGCCTGGCGGAGCAGGTGTTGGCGTTCAGCGAGTGTGCGTGCACGGGGGCGCTGGAGTGTCTCCTTGCCAAGGTGAAGCGCACCATCACGCTGCTCAAGCGCAACAACATCGGCAAGGGCGGGATCGTGCTCAAGCCGGGCCAAACGCGCTACAGCGAGTTGATGTGCGGCGACGCGTTGCGGCAGCAGCCGTACGTGCCGTTCACGGTGCGGAGCGAGCAGCTCGCGCGGGAGTACCTTGCGCTGCCGGTGCCGCGGCTGGCTCGCCCAGCGCCGCTTGCGGGTGCGCAGACGGCCGCAGCCGAGGCGCTGCCGTCCCCCGAGCCGGCGCAGTACCCGGTCGAGATGATGCCGTACCGCTACCGTCTCATTGCCAAGGAACAGGCGAAGGAGCGCCTGGAGGAGGAGGCGGCCGCGGCCGCAGCGGCCGAGGAGATGACGGCGGTGCCCGTCAAGGTGCTTCTGATGGAGCGCAAGGAACGGGCGGCCGAGGAGAACCGCCCGGTGGCGCCGGTAAAGAAGTTGTCGTTCGCCGACTACATCAAGAAGAAGGTGGTGTGAGGGCGCCGGCCGGGGTCTGGCTACATCCACTCTCCCGCCATGGAGAGAGGCTGGGCGGCGGCAAGCCGCAAGGGAGGTTCGCCGTCGCCAAAGCGCTTGCCCACGGTCGACGGCGGCCGCGTGGCCGGCCCTGCGTCGGACCCCCGCGTCAGCGCCACGCGGTTGGCCGTGCGCAGCTTTTCGGGCATGGGCAGGCGCGGCAGTCCGTTGGTGGGACGCGTGAACTCGGCGGCTGCCACGCTTGCCGCAAACTCGTCGGCGGCGGCGCGCATCTGCACCGCCTGCGCCTGCATGGTGAAGGCATAGTCGGCCATGACGACACGGAGGCTGCGCAGCACACTGCGCAGGTACTGGTCGCTGACCACCTCCAAGCTCAGGTCGAGCTGCTCGAGCTGCTCGCGCATCAAGGCCAGCCTGGTGGTGGCGCCCTGGCGGCTCTCAGCATTGCCGACGCCGCGGAGCTGGCGCATGCGCCGCGCCACCAACTGGGCGTGGCGCTGCTCGCGCGTGGCGACGTGCGACATCTCGAGCTGGAGCGCGCGGTTGCGCGTGGCCAACGCCTCCTCGAGCTCGCGCAGCGCGTCGACGCAGCGGCGGAACAGCTCGACGACGCCCCGCGCCTCCTCGTCCGGGATCTGCGCCAGCCACAGCGCGAGATCACGCGCGAGGCCGCTCTGCTGCGCAATGAGCCGCTGCTCGTGCTTCACCATCTTGCCGATGCGGCTGCACACGCTGGCGGCGGTGGCGCTCGTGCCGGAGCCGAAGCCCACGCCGAGCAACAGCGTGAGGAGCGGCGACGCGGCTATGCCGAACGGCAGGATCGGCAGGGTGTGCGTCCGCGGTGTGTGCGACATGGAGCGGGTGGGTTGTGATTGTACCTTAATGAGATAGACGTGACCAACGCTAGCCGCCGGGTTTACTCGCCGAGGTCCAACCCGGTCGTGCGCTTGACCTGCCGGCGGAGCCACAGCACGCCCATGCCCGCGTGGCTGAGCGTCTGCTCGGCGCCGGTCTGCACCGCTGCGGCCGCGCCCTCGGCCGAGCTGAGCGCCGCCTGCTGGCCCGCCGCCACCTGCGGCAACGCGTCCTGCTCCCAGCGCCACACAAACAGCGTGGTGTTGGTAAACGTGTTCGGGAGAAAGTAGCGGAACGCCGCAACGGCACCCACAAGCGGGAGGGTGCCGCGCGCAAGCACGCCGCGGCGGCGCGCCACGACGCTGCCGGCGAGCCAGCCAACCACCACGTAGATCGCGCCGGGCACGAGGTCCTCGCGCTTGTCGTGCAACGACGTCATGGTGCCCAGGACACTTGCCTCCGCGGCGTAGAGGCGCTGCGAGCCCTCGTGGGCGCCGCGGGCGACGCCGCCCGCCGCCTGCGCAAGGCTCTCGCGGACGTTCCTGAAGACGGCCTGCACCGCGGGGGGCGAGCGCACCAGCACGCCCTCCACCACCTGGTTGGCGCCGAGCGCCGCCATCTCGGCACCGCTCGCGGGCACGACGGTGCCCGGCCGCGGCACCACCTCGCTATCGTCGGCGTAAAACAGTCTCGGCATGCTGGCGTGTGATTGGGCGTGTGTGTGCCAATCGGTTGGTGCGGCGAGGTGCATAATCCGGGAAGCGCCACGGCACGACCCCCGACTTGTTCCGCGACTCATGACCGGGGACTCGTCGCATCTGCTGGTGGCGGCGGCGCCGGCAGCGGCGCCGGCAGCGGCGCCCCGCCGGCGGCTCAACGACCAGGTGCGGCACGGATTGGACCGCGACTACCAGCTGGCCACGTTCATGGAGCTTCTTGCCGAAACCTTCTACATCTACTTTGTCGACAAGCGGCACAACACGAACGGGAACCCGGCAACGGCGGCGGAGCGCGAGGCCAACGCGCCGAACTACCAGCCGATCCCGGACTGGAAGATGATGAAGGACCGGCAGAAGACGGTGCTGGCGGCGCTCATCATGTGTCTCAATCTTGGCGTGGACCCGCCCGACGTGATCAAGACGAACCCGTGCGCCAAGATGGAGGCGTGGGTCGACCCGGCAGACCACCTGGAGCCGCGGCGGGCGATCGAGCAGATCGGCAAGGCGTTGCAGTCGCAGTACGAGACGCTATCGCCGCGCATGCGCTACAAGCAGCTGCTCGATCCGTGCGTGGAGGACATGAACCGCTTCTGCAACACGCTCCGCAAGAACGCCAAGGAGGAGCGCATTCTCGTGCACTACAACGGGCACGGCGTGCCGCAGCCCACGACGCTGGGCGAGATCTGGGTGTTCAACCGCGGCTACACGCAGTACATTCCTATCCTGTTGTACGACCTCCAGACGTGGCTCGGGGCGCCGTGCATCTACGTGTACGACTGCTCGAGCGCCGGGAACATTGTGCTGAACTTCAACAAGTTTGTGCAGAAGCGCGTGGACGACGATGCAGAGGGGCGGCACGACGAGCTGGCGCCCAGCCCGACCCAGGCGTACACCGACTGCATCCAGCTCGCAGCGTGCCGCGCCAACGAGATTCTCCCGATGATCCCGGAGCTCCCGGCGGACTTGTTCACGTGCTGCCTCACGAGTCCGATCGACATCTCCATCCGCTGGTTCATTTCGCAGAGCCCGCTCCGCAAGAGCTACTACGCGCCGTTGCTCGAGAGCGCGCTTCCGAGCGGCAACATCCCGGTGCCTGGCAAGTTGACGGAGCGGCGCACGCCGCTCGGCGAGCTCAACTGGATCTTCACCGCCATCACCGACACCATTGCGTGGACGCTGTTGCTGCGGCCGTTGTTCAAGAAGCTCTTTCGCCAGGACTTGATGGTGGCGGCGCTTTTCCGCAACTTTCTCCTCGCCAAGCGCATCATGCCGGTGCACGGCTGCAACCCCATCAGCGACCCGCCGTTGCCCGACTCGATCCGCACCCACCACATGTGGGAGCTGTGGGACTTGGCCATCGACCAGGTGTTGAGCCAGTTGATGCGCATGCATGCGGAGGGCAAGGGCAAGGAGGAGCTGCCGTTGGCCGCACACGCCAACGGTGGCCCCAGGACCAACGGCGCGGGTCCCGCTGCAAACGGCCTTCCGCCCGCGCCCATGGGCCCGCCGCCCACCGACCTCTCCATCTACCAGCACTCCACCTTCTTCGAGCAGCATCTCACTGCGTTTGACAACTGGCTCAAGTACGGGCTGGCGCTGCGCGAGCCGCCGGAACAGCTCCCGATCGTGCTCCAGGTGTTGCTTTCACAGGTGCACCGCATGCGCGCGTTGGGGCTTCTCCTGCGGTTCCTTGACCTCGGTCCCTGGGCGGTCTACCTTCTGCTCTCGATTGGCATCTTCCCGTACGTGCTCAAGCTCCTTCTTCTGCCGGCGCCGGAGCTCAAGCCGGTGCTCATCTTCATCTGGGCGCGCATCATGCTGGTGGACTACGTCAACACCCAGCAGGACCTCATCAAGGACAAGGGCTACGACTACTTCTACCTGTATCTCACGACGCCGCAGCCGCCGCAGTGCGACAACCACAAGGCCATGTGTGCGTTCATCCTCACCAGCTTCATCCGCGACTTCCGGAGCGGGCAGCGCACCGTGTTCAGCGTGGAGTTGCTCCACCACTTGATGCTGCTCATCGAAACGAACCAGAACCCGTTGCTCCGCCAGTGGTGCGCGTTGTTGTTGCTGCAGCTGTGGGTGGACCACCCGGACGGCAAGTGGATTGCTATCCGTGAGGGCATAACCACGCGGCTTGCCAAGGCGGTCTCGGACCCGATTCCCGAGGTGCGCACCTCCATCATCATTGCCTTGACGCTGTTCATCCTGTTGGAGGAGGACCGCGCGGAGGTGCAGCTGCAGTACGTCAAGTTTGCCATCACCGTGTTGGGGCTCCTTGGCGACGGGCTGAGTGTGACGCGGCGCGAGGTGCTCGTGTTCTTTGCAAAGTTCATGGCGGCGTACAGAGACATTTTCGTGATTGCCGCCTTCAGCCAGCTCGAGGAGGAGATTGCGCTCGTGGACGCGCCGCAGCTGCTCCAGGAGGTGCGCAAGCGCAGCCCGACCTACGGCACTGTGTTCAGCTCCGTGTGGAAGTCGTTCCTCATCATGGCGGAGGACCCGCACAACGAGGTGCGCGCGCGCGCAGAGGAGATGGTGGACTGGATGTTGCTCCAGCTCCGCACCGACCGCGAGTTGGGCCTGTACGCGGAGGAGATGGAGGCGTACTTGCGGGAGCACAGTACAGGCTCGGCGCTGCTGTTTGACGGGCCGACGGTGTTCAGCGACCAGCGCAGCGACCTGCCCGCGAGCCGGCGGCCGTCGACCCGCGGCAGCGGCAACGCATCGGTGCGCGCGCTGTCCTTCCTGGCGCCGGGGCCCAACCAGATCATCGTGCACCGCATCAACGACACGCGCCTGGTGCTGCACGACACGGGCGCGGCCATTTCGGAGCTCCGGGTGCGCGACCCGGGCGCGGCGGCGGGCTCGTCGCTGGAGACGCTCCGGGGGCTCTACCAGAGCTTTCTTCCCAGGGTGCTCAAGGCGCTCAACATCTCGCACGAGGACAGCGACCAGTTCCACCTCACGCGCATTCTCAATCCGGTGGTGCGGGCGGTGTACGGGAGCGAGTACCGGCCGACGACGCCGCGGATGCCGTCGCGCGGGGCCGTGGGCGAGCCGCCGTCGATGGAGAGCGGCTTTTTCGCCTACGCGTGCGAGTACTTTCAGGAGCCGCAGATGCAAAAGCCGGACTTGGAGGTGCCCGGGAGCGCGGAGTTCACGCAGCGGCTCTGGCGGCGGAACCGCAACGTTGCCATCATCGAGGAGAACCAGCTTCTCAAGCTGACGGCGGTGCGGGGCGAGTGGCGGCACGCAAACATCACGTTGGACAACGGCACGCAGCCCGAGCTTCTCCGGTTCACGCAGTTCGAGAACTTGCTTGTGACGACGAACGTGAAGGACACGGTGAGCGTGTGGGACTGGGAGGCGCAGGGGTGCGTGGCGCGGTTTCTGAACGGGAACCCGCCCGGGACCAAGATCACGGAGGCCAAGTTCATCAACGAGGACGACACGCTGTTGTTGCTCACAGGGCTGCTGGACGGCGTGGTGAAGATCTACCGCAACTTTCAGGAGCAGGGCCAGACGGAGATGGTGGCGGCGTGGCGCGCGCTCACAGACCTCCTCCCGACGCCGAAGCTGCACGGGATGGTGTGCGAGTGGCAGCAGCTGCGCGGGCTGTTGTTGGTGCTGGGGGACGTGAAGACGATCCGGATCTGGGACGCGCCGCGCGAGTTGTGCGTGGTGGACGTGCCGGCACGGCTGCCGCTGCTGATCACGTCGCTCACGAGCGACCAGGTGGCGGGCAACATCTTTGTGGCGGGGTTTGCGGACGGCAGCATGCGGGTCTACGACCGGCGCGAGGATCTGCGCGGGCTGTTGGTGCGGGTGTGGCGGCCCAAGCAGCGCTCGGGCCATGTGTGCTCGGTGCACATGCAGCGGGGCGGGTTCCGGGAGCTCGTGAGCGGCACGTCGGACGGCACGGTGCGCTTGTGGGACATCCGCAAGGACGAGCCGTTGGTGACGGTCGACGCGTTTCCGAGCCGCACGATGCGCTGTGTGCGGGTGCACGAGCACGCGCCGGTGATTGCCGCGGGGCTGAAGCTGGTGCTGATGTGGACCACGGCAGGCGACCCGATGGAGGCGGTGCGGCTGCCGTCGGGCTTGTTGCCGCGCGGCGGGAGCAGCTACGTGGCCGACGTGGCGTTCCACCCGCACCGGCTCATGATGGCCACGAGCTACCAGCAGAGCAGCCAGGTGCACTTGTACCACTGCGTCGACACGGCGGAGGAGTTGTACTAGGCGATGCGATGAGCATATATTTTTCAGCCGCTTTTCATCATGGGCAAGGTTCGCGGACGCCGCGAGAAGAAGCTGGAGAAGGCGGGGGCGCGGGAGGAGGCCGCGCCGGGGACGGGGGCAGACGTGCCGACGACCTTCTACGGACTTGTGGACGCGGGCGAGCTTGACTACTTCAAGCAGGCCGAGTCGACGCTCAACGCGAATGCGTTTGCGAGCGACGACGAGCGCAGCGGCTTCATCTCGTCGGTGCTCGAGGAGGCGCGCGGCAAGGAGCTCAAGTTGATGACCAACCAGATCTGCTCCAAGCTCATGGAGCGGTTGGCGCTTGTGGCGGACGAGCAGCAGGTGCGGCACATGTTTGCGGCGCTCGAGGGCCACTTTGTGGCTCTTGCCAACCACAAGTACTCGTCGCACTGTCTCGAGACGTTGTTCGTGCGCAGCGCGGCGATCGTGGAGCACGAGCTTGTGTCCCCCGAGCTGCAGCTCCCGGACGACGCGGACGGGCTTGCGTTCGTGACGCTGGAGAACCTCTTGTTGCTGATGGCGGAGGAGCTCACGCCTGCGGCGGCCGCCATGATGCACCACAAGTACGCGCTGCACGTGCTCCGGCTTGTGATCCTCGTGCTTGCCGGCAAGGAGCTTCCGCTGCTGACGGTGTCGAACCTGACGCTCCGGCTGAAGAAGAGCAAGATTGCGCGCAAGATGATCGAGATCCGCGACACGGAGGACTTTTCCAAGGCGCACCAGACGCCGGCTCTGTTCCGGCCCGCGCTCCAGAGCCTTCTTGAGGCGTTGCTTGCAGACCAGACACGCACAACGCTCCGCGAGCTGGCGAGCGACCCGGTGGCGCTGCCGGTGCTCCAGCTCGTGATTCTGGTGGAGGGCATGGTGGACAAGGAGCGGCGGTTCTGGCACATGTGCTTCGAGGACGTGGCGAGCGGGAGCGACGACAAGGAGAGCGCGTTCGTGGAACACCTCCTTCTGGACACGGTGGGCTCGCACTTTCTCCAGCACGTGGTGGCGGGCAGCGGCGGGCGTCCGAAGAACGTCGAGCGGCTCTACCGCTTGTACATGGCGGAGCGCGTGGTCAAGTTGTGCAACCGGCGGCACACGGGCGCGTACGTGGTGGTGGCGACGATGGGCAAGCTCAAGGCGGCCGCGCTCGAGGCGATGTTGGACCAGTTGGTGCCGCTTGTGCCGGGCTACCTCCAGCACGAGGAGGGCCCCAACACCGACCTTGTGCAGGCGATCCTCGACGCGAGTGCCGCCCGCGGCAACTACAAGAAGGAGGAGCTTGTGGCGGCGATCCTGGGCGTGTACACGCTGCAGCCGCTGGAGTTTCTCGAGAACCTCCTCCAGCTCCTGACGCTGACGCTCGGCAACACGCGTGGCGACTGGCCGACGGCGGAGGAGCGGCGGCGGCTGTTGTTTCTCCAGCGGCTCTGCGACTACGACCGGCTGCTCTTGGGGTTGACGGCGGCGGGCTTGACCGCCATGGAGCCCGGGCGCGTCGTGGCCATGTGCACCCACGGCGTGTTCAGCCACGTGGTGGAAAAGGTGTGCGCGCAGCCGCAGGGGCTCGAGTTGGTGGCGCGGCGCAAGCTCCTCAACGTGTTCAGCCTGCACGTGGCGGCGTTGGCGTGCAACCTGTACGGCAGCCACGTGGTGGACGCCTTGTGGGTGTTCACGGTGCGGTTGAACAACTACAAGGACCGGTTTGCGTTGGAGTTGTGGAACGCCCGCGACGTTGTGAAGGAGAGCACGTACGGGCGTTTGGTGTGGAAGAACTGGAGCATGGAGTTGTACGCCCGCAAGCGCTACGACTGGAAGGCGTTGATCAAGCAGCAGGGCGACGAGATGGCGGTCGACGAGCCGGCCGCCCCGGCCGCCGCGCCCGCCAAGCGGGCTGCCCCCGCGCCCGCCGTCCCCGCCAAGCGGGCCCGCGGTCGCCGCTAGCCCATCAAAAACCGGTGTCCGTAGATGGCGAGGTTGCCGCCCGCCAACCCCGTCAACGCCAATGGCCACACCTTGAAACGCGTGGCCACCTGCTTCACGCTCGCGCCGCCGTTCACCAACAAGTACAACACCAGCCACGCCGTGTTGAAGCCCGCGCCCTCGTCCACCGCGCCGTCCGCCACCATGTACCCGCCGAGCGCGTACGTCCAGCCAAAGCCGATGCACGAGAGCGCCGTCGGCTTCGTCTGCAAGCGCGCCGCCTGGCGGTACCCGCGCCACCCGCTGCCGGCCGGCGCCAGCGCCGGTGTCGGCGTCGCGAACCACGTGCCCACGAGTGCCGTCAGCATCGCCCACGCCGGGTACGGCGTGCTCGCCTGTTGGAGAATAAGCTCGGTGGACATTGCTATGTACAGGCCGGCGCGGGCGCGGCGGCAATGCAGTAGGTGGCGAGCGTGGCGGCAGGCACGTGCGAGGGGCTGCCGACGAGCGGGTCGCTGCCGCTCATGGTCTTGGGGAAGGCCACGACGTCGCGGATCAGCGCCAGGTTCACGAGCATGGCACACATGCGGTCAAAGCCAACCGCAAGCCCCGCGTGGGGCGGGCAGCCGTGGCCGAACGCGCTCAACAAGTGGCCAAACAAGTAGTCCGGGTCGGCAATGCCGAGCACCTCCGCAAACACGTAGCGCTGGAGCGCCACGTCGTGGATCCGCCGCGAGCCGCCGCCGAGCTCGACGCCGTTCACCACGAGGTCGTAGTGCTCGCCGTGGCACGCAAGCGGGTCCGTGGCAAGCTGCTCGTAGTCGGCCGGCCGCACCATCGTGAACGGGTGGTGGGTGGCCAGAAGCACGCTGCGGTCGTATGCGGGAAACTCCACGCCGGCGCCCGTCGTCTCCTCGGGCGAAAAGAGCGGAAAGTCCACCACCCACTGCGCCACGAACGTGTCCTCGGGCGCCGGCAGCGGGCCCTCCGCAACCGTGCGCTGCCACCGGCCGGGGAACAGCTCGATCGCCACCTGGCGGAACCGTCCGAGCGGCGTGGGGTTTTCGTACAGCACGCGCTGGCGCACGCTTCCCGCGAGCACGTCTCCCGGCCGGAGCTGGAGCGCGGCCGCCACCGCCGCGCGGTCGCCAAACTCCACGTCGCCAAACCAGTCCATCCAGCCGGTGGTGTCGGCGTCGGTGCGGATTGCCACCACCTTGGGCACGCGGTTGCGGTACTCCTCGCGCAGAGTGAGCCGCAGCGGGAGCTTGGGCCGCGCCGCCGGGTCGAACGCGCCGCGGAGCACGCACACCTCAAACACCGGATACTCCGGATGCGGCAGTGTCGCGTGCGCCAGGAGGTCGTGCACGCGGATCGTCAGCCGCCAGTCGGGCTTGTCCACGCCGTACCGCGCAATCGCGTCCAGATACAGCATGGCCGGGAACGTGCCGCTGGCGGGCGCCATGTGCTCGTCGCCCACGGGCACGTACACATCGAGCCCGCGCACGCGGCGCCAGATGTGCTCGACCATGGCGGTGACGGCGCGGCGCACGTGGCGCGGCTCGGCAAAGCTCATTTCCAAGTCGATCTGGGTGAACTCGGGCTGGCGGTCGGCGCGGAGATCCTCGTCACGGAAGCAGCGCGCCAACTGGAAGTAGCGGTGCACGCCCAGTGCCATGAGCAACTGTTTGTACTGCTGCGGGCTCTGCGGCAACGCGTAGAACTCGTTCGCGCGGCGCGTGGGCACAAGGAACTCGCGCGCGCCCTCGGGCGTCAGCTTGAAGAGGACGGGCGTCTCCACCTCGGTGAAGCCGTGGGCCGTGAGGGCCTCGCGCGCGGCGGCGGCGGCGGTGGCGCGTGCGCGCAAGCGCTGCTGCATCACCGGCTCGCGCAACTGGAGGTGGCGGTGTTCGGGCGCGTAGCTGCCCTGGATCGCGCTGGGCACGCCGTCGGCCATGTTGAGCACCCGGAACTCGTGCACCTGGAGGTCCCAGCGCGTGCCCTCGCGGCGGCGCGTGGGCACAACGGCGCCCGACACGACGACACACAGCTCCTGCTGGCCGCCGCCGCGCACCGCGGAGGCCAACGCGTCGTTCTCGGTGACGACAAACTGCGTCTCGTCGCCGGCCGTGTCGCGGAGCATGCCAAACACCAACCCCTTGCCCAACTTGCTCGGGCGCTTCAGCACCCAGCCGTGGAGGGTGACGGGCGCGCCGCTCGCCATGAGGGCGTCCGCCTGCGCCAGCACCAGCAGCACCGTGTGCGTCGCCTCCGGGAACCGGAACTTGGCAAGCGTCGCCGCGGCCGGCGGGAGCGTGGACTGCGCGCGCACCCACCGCCGAACAGACGCGCGGGCTAACATGGGGTGATGTGCGTGTATTATTTTTCACTTCCGCGCGAGCTGCGGCCCCGCCGCCGGCGCTGAAGAGCGGCAACAAGGTTGCCGAAAGGAGTCCAAAAATTCCCTGGCCCGGCGCACGAGGCGCCCGCCCAGGAGCTGTCAGGTTGAATTTTCAACCAGCAAAAACATGATCTCGGACGAATCCTCACTGATACACGTAATGCCCTAGCACAAGGATGGAGAAGGAGCAGAAACGGCCGCGCCGCCTTTTATACCCGCCGCGCGTCACGTGTGGTGGCTCCGGCACGACTCCGGCGGGGCAGCTGCGCGGCGGCACGGCGGCACGGCGGCACGGCGGCGCGTCTGCGGGGCTGCGTTCCCGTCCGCGGGCTGTTCTCGCGCGGGTCTCGCTTGCCGCGCCGGGCCAGCCGCACCGGGACAACCGCGCCGGGCCAGCCCGCCGATAACAATGTTCCCCGCAATGACTTCACCCTGCAGGAGCCCGCCAAATACCGCTCCGCGGCCAGCCCACCCGCGCCCGCCAAACCGCGCCCGCCCTCCTCCATGGACCCTGTTAGTGATGGCCGCTGGCTGCGGTGGGTGTGCTCCGGCGTGACCCTTGCGGTGGTCGTCGGACCCACCGGTCTTCTTCTCGCCAGCCCCGCGTCCTCGGCGCTGGCCGCCGACACGGCGCTCGACCTCGCCATGCTCCTTCTCCTCGGCTGGCTCATCGCCTTTCTTGCCGAGTGGCCGTGGTGGTGGCTCGACACCATCCGCCGCGCCAGTGCCCAGGCGGCCGCCCTCCGCGCGTCGCTTGCGCTTGCGCCGCTGTCGCTGCCGACCGCCGTGCGCAACTTGCTGCGGTTGCGCCGCTGGAGCCGCACCTTGGTGGCGGCGCGTGCGCTAGCCACCGTCTTGTGTGTTGCGGGGCCGGCCGCCGGTGTGTGGCTCATGGCGGCGGTGCGTCGCCAGCGGGTCTGGGACGTGTCGCAGGCGTGGCCCGCCCTCAGCGAGCCGCGCCGCCACGCCTTCAGCGACTTCAGCATCGCCTTGTTTGTCACCTGGCGGGTGTTCCGCGCGGTCGTGTATCTCGCCACCGCGTTGGAGGAGCGCACGCGCGTGCCCTTTGTGCCGTCGGTGCTGCCCGAGCCGGCGCCGGGCCGGGGGCTGGCCAAGACGCCCGAGTTGCGCCCCAGGATCCATCCCAAGATGCCGGCGCTGCGCGCACAGAGCACCCGCCGGCTGGCTCTCGCAGCGGCCGCAACCCTGGCGGTTGCGAGCCCGGTTGCCCTGCGCAAGCCTCACACCCCACGCACCACCACCCCGCGCGCCTCCACCCCGCTCTCGACCCCGGCGCCGCGTCTGGCTCCCGCCCTCCGCGTGCTTCTCCCCGCGTCCTCCTCCCCCGCGCTGCCCCTCCGCTCCCTGCGCCCCCTGCGGCCCCAGCTCCCGCGCATGCTGCTGGCCAGCGCCAGCCGCCTCCCCCAGATCATGAGCCCCATCAAGGAGGGCAGCATGGAGCGCACCCCCGGTCCCGCACAGGGCGACTTTATCCCCCTGCGCGGTTCCTCGCCGTTCGAGGACCCCACCGCCGGCACCACCCCCAGCTGCACGCCCGTGTCGCCAGGCGCAACGCCGTCCGGCTTGGGCATTGTGGGCCGGCCCGCGGAGAGCAGCACCGCCCTGCCGGATGAGCTGGTGCTGTACTCGCTCCACGGCTACCCGTTCCTGTCGGCGCTCTCCACGATCTTTACGCGCTCGCGCTCCGTCGAGTGCATCCGCGCCATCGACGAGCTGTACAACGAGCTGCAGCGCGGGCGGCGCGAACTCCGGCCCGGCGGCAGCGACGCAGACCTGGACACGGCCGTGCCCGAGGAGACGGCGGCCGCACACGCGTACCGCCCTCTGTTGCGGCGCAGCTGGCACGCGGTGGCCCATGTGTCCGGGGCCCTTGCGGCGCGCGTCGTGCCGTGGATCCCCGGGCTGGTGACGGTGTTTGGGCTCACAGTGGGCGGGCTGCCGCGCGAGAGCGGGCTTGTGGGGGTGCACCAGCTCTCGGAGCCAAACGGCCACGACGTGCAGGAGCTTGTGGCGGGGATGGTGCTCGCGCTGTTCGCCAGGGTGGACGCGTTTGCCGCCATGCCGTGGCGCCAGCAGGTCCGGGCGATGGTGGTGGGGCTCCCGAAACGAGTCGTGGCGGCGTGGCTCGCGCTGTGTCTCCTCTGGCCGGCGCTCGTGTACCGCTACGCCGTGCTCCCGCTTGCAGACGCTCTTCTCGCGCGACGCGAGCTGGGGCTGCTCTCGCTGGGGCTGCTTTCGCCGGCGATGGAGTGGCGCACGATTGCGCCGCAGAAGCGCGACCCCCGGCGCTTCAGCAGCGAGAGCGTCGCCACCGCGCGCCACTACTACTACGACGAGCACGTGTAGCCGTCTCCTGCACATACGCTCTGCTAAGCCCCGCTGCTTCCCCGCTTAGTCATCGACGTCGTGCCCACACCGCGGGTCGCGGTTTTTGGTCACACCTCCCGCTCCACGCTCCACACTCCACACCCGTAGGGACCGCGCTCCCTACCCCAGCCACGGCGAACAAGAACAGACCCAAGAAGCAGCGTCCTCTTTATCGGCGGTATGTGTACGGATCCTCGGCAGCAGCGCCCGCTGACGACGACGACGACCACGAGCTCGATGAGGAGGATGCTGCTGTGGTGGCCCCGGGCCGGCTGATGCGCCGAGCCCGGGGCATGGGAGTGTCGGGCACGCACCACAACGCCCCGCTTGTGCAGCTGGTGTACGTGCTCGGCGAGCACAGGGTGCAGGGCCCCGTGTGGCCCTGGCTGAAGTTCCAGAAGGTGGATGTGTTGCTGTGTGCGTTGCAGCCGAGCTCCTGTCTGACGCCCGACGAGAGCGCGAGCGACGAGAACGACGAGTACCTCGAGGTGCCCACGCTGCACCTGGCGCGGAGCGACTGGTTGCGTCTCCCGCTCGACCTCGTCGTCATGATCTTGGTGTGGTCGCTGGACGGCGTGTTCCACCCGCGCCACCTCCGGCTCTCGCGGCAGCTCTACAACCACGGTCTCCCGTTGGTGTACGCCGCGCCGGACATTCTGCTGCCGAACTTCTTTCTGTTTGTCGACACCATCCTGAACAACCGCGCGCTCGGCAGGCTCGTGAAGACGTTGGACATGCGGCAGATCCAGCAGAGCGGCAAGAACCTGTTTGTGCTGCGCTTGCTCCGCCGCTGTGCGCCGCTGCTCGAGCTGTTCACGGCCCCGCAGACGCTGTTTGGCTACGCGCCGCTCGTGCTGCTCCGCCACTGCCACCAGCTCCGCGTCCTTGATCTCCGCTTGGTGCTGGAGACGGTCGATCTCCGCGAGTTGTTCGAGGCCATGCAGCTGGCGCCGTTGCTCACGCAGCTCAGCTTCCCGCGGCTGCTGGTGTGCTGCGACCGCTTTGACTTCCAGTGGCCGCCGCACCTCCGCTACCTCCGGCTCAGCGGCGGCATTGACGACGAGTTTGTGTACAAGCTGACGTTCCCCGCCACCATCAGCCAGTTGGAGTTGGCCCACTGCCCGCACCTCCTGGCGGACGCGGTGCGCCACTTGTTGTGCCAGATCGGGCCCAACATCACCCACTTGCTGGTGCAGTACCCGATGCCCAAGTTGCCCGGCGACGCTTTGGACCACCTCTTCTGGACGTGCCCGCGGCTTGTGGTGTTGGACGTGGCGGTGGACTACATCTCGAGCGACCTCTTTGACGACGTGCACCTCCCGCCGGCGCTGCTCCGTCCGCTCCGCGACTTGTTGCTCGACTCGAGCGGCATGCTCGGACAGAGCGACAAGGTGCACCCGGACGACTTGACGATAGCTGTGGTGGAGGAGCGCGTGCCTGCCTTGCGCAACGTGCGCATCAGCGCCAAGCTCGGCTGGGTCACCTCGAGCAGCGACGTCGGCGACTTGGTGCACGAGTTGGAGGAGCGCGGCGGCGGCTTGTACATGGGCTACTAGCCGCCCAGCGCGCACGCCCGCGCGAGCCGCTGGTTGCCCGCGCCGTCATGCGCGGCGCCGCTAGTCGCTCGTGCCGCTTTACCCCACGTAGTCTGGTGCAAGCGATGCTCATCGCAGATAACGCCACACAACTCCCCTCTTCCTGATGCGGCGCTGGCAGCCTGACAGCGAGGCCGCGCGCTGCCCCGTGTGCCGGGCGCGCTTCACCTGGGTGAACCGCCGCCACCACTGCCGCTGCTGCGGCCGCGTGGTGTGCGGCGAGTGTCTGGACCATCTCGTGCTGTACCCCGATCCCGTGCAGCGCCGCGACAGCCCGCCGCCGTTCCGCACCTGCGACGAGTGCGTCCAGACGGTGCCGGTGCCGGTGCCGCCGCGCCCGGCGCAGCCGCTCCCGGTGCTCAAGGACGACACGCGCGCACGCACCGACGACGCCAGCTGCCTGGAGCACGCGTGTGTCGTGTGCGGCGAGCCGCTCGGCGGCTTGGACGAGCAGGACGCGGAGGCGCACGTCAACGACTGCCTCGTGCAGGTAACGCTGCTGCCGGACGGCCACCGCGACTCCTCCCGCAACCACCTCTTGGTGTACGTCATTCCCGACGTCGAGCCGAGCGACGTGCGCGCGGAACACGGCGACACCGACAGCGAGAAGCCGGCCCACCCGGAGTGCATCATCTGCCTCGAGGACATGGTGCCCGGCGACAAGGTCGGGCGCTTGGAGTACTGCTTGTGCGTGTTCCACTACCACTGCATCAAGGACTGGTTCAACCGCAAGAAGTGGGGCGAGTGTCCCACGCACCACACGTACAACTACACCGGGTAGCCGCTCACAGCATCAAACGACTCACATTCAACTCATCTAGAGGCGGGCGCGCACCGCCGCCGCCCGCCGCTCTAACCACCCCGCGATCCGCGTCACCATCGCATCCGGCTCCTCCATGTGGCACAAGTGCCCCGTGCCGGGGATCGGGTCGACCGTCACGTGGTTGATCGCCTCTGCGATCGGCACCACCTCCTCTGCCGGGAGTCCCATGGAGACCTTGGTGCGCGGCACGTACAAGGACGGGCACACCAACAGCTGCGCCGCGGTGTACGCCATGGCGTTGCCAAACACCCGGCTGTTGTACACCAACATCTGCTGGTCCACCAGCGTCTTGGTGACGGCAGTGCCGTCCCGCTGCTCCACGAGCTCGTCCGCGGCAATGTCGGCAAGGATCTCGGGGCTGCAGCCGCGGTAGATGCTCGTCGTCGCGAACCAGCGCTGCCCCGCCTCCACGCTGGGGAACGCGTCCTGGAGGTTGTTGCGGATGCGGTCGTACACCTTATCGCGGGTCTTGATGTACGTGTCGAGCCCCCCCGGGGGGATGCGTCCCGTCTCGGGGTACAAGACGGGGTCCACCAACACCATCAGGTCGAACAACGTCGGCACCATCCCCGAGGCAATCACGCTGGTCACACCGCCAAACGAGTGGCCCACCACAACGAGCGGAAGCCTGTCCAAGTGCTCGGCCTCGACCACCGCAAGGATATCCCGGGCGCAGTCGCTCCACGTGAACCCGGGCCCGAGCTTGTCGCGGTTGAGCACCGCCAGGTCGCCGTGGTTCACGGTGTCCATCGACACCGCCGTGCCAATCCGCCACGCGCCCTGCTGCGCAAAAAGCCGCTCGATGTGGTAGTGCCAGGTCGCCTTGTTCATGCCCGTCCCGTGCACAAACACGAGGTTGAACGCCGGCGCGGACCCCGCCGCAGTGGCGGACCCCGCCGCAGCCGCCGTGTACCGGCGGTACGCAATGTCCAAGCGGTCGTCCGCGCCGAGCGTCGAGCCCGCGGCCCGCGGGTGGTATGCCTTGCACAGGCAGAGCGTGGTGCGAAGCATGGAGCGGAGACAAGTCCCACGACCACGTCTTATAGACACGCCAAGGCGGAAATAGCGGGCGGCTGCGCGGGCGATGCGCCGAAATCCGACACTCATGCTCAGCGACAGCGAGGTGATCGAGGTGGTGGAGTTGCAGGGCGAGTACGACGCGGTGCGCGCGGCGGTGCACCGGGCGTTGGGCCAGGGCTTGATGGACTTGGGCCGCGCCAACTACAGCGCCGGCGGCGTGGGCAAGCGCTTTGGCCCGGACTACTGGGACTTGGCCGCGCGCCAGCTGCTCGTGCATGTGACGGGCGCCTGGGATGTGGCGCGGGCGACGAGACCGCCGCCGCCCGAGGCGGACCCCGGGTCGCCCACAGAGGAGCCGGGCGCGTGCATCCGAAACCGCAAGGGCAAGTCTACGTCCGGGGACACCGCGTCCACCGCTCTCGGCGAGCCCGACGAGGCTGCGGTCCACGAGGAACCCCCGCAGGACCCGTTCCGCGACCCCCTTCTCATGTTCCGGGGCGGCCTAGTCCCCCACCAGCTCCGGCTGTGCCAGGGCCGCTTCCAAAACCTCCTCCCCGACCTCGGCCGCTTGGTTGCGCTCGAACGACGCATTGCGGCCCTCATGGAGCGCCACGAGGACCTCGCCGCCGCCCTCGACTCGCTCGCGCTTGAGCCAGCCGCTGCAGACGCCGCTGCAGACGCCCCCGCGGACGCCGCCGCTAGCAGTTGAAACGCCACCGCACCAACGCCCGCACCCGCTGGCACTCCTCCGTGCTTGCAAACGGCTCTCCATACACCAACGCCCGCGCGCTGTAGGCAAACACGCCAATGCTCACCACAAGCGCCATGCCCATCGCGGCCCCCGCCACTGGCTGCCGCACCCGCACATAGTCCAACGTGCTCGCGCCCGCACACACCCCCGCAAGCAACGGCACGTAGTACGCCAGCGGCTCGAAGCGGAGCCCGCCCACCAAGTGCGGCACAAACGTCGCCACCCACACCGACCCGTACATCCCCATCGCGTGGAGGTACGTCTCGTCTGCCGCGGTGTACTCCGCGGCCGCCGCCCTGCCACAGTACGCCGCCACAAGCGGGCGCACAAACCGCACCACGTACACCGCAAGAAGCGCGAGCACCGCCGTGTGCGTCGGCACGTTGCCGGAACGGAACACCACACCGCCGGCAAGCGTGGAGGCCGCCTCCTCGCCCACCATCGCCGCCGCGTACGCCACCGGCGACCGCCGCCCGTCATCCGCCTTGGCTGCGTGCGACACAAGGTACCGGTGCCACGCGTGGCTCGTCATCTCGAGACAGCGCCGCCACCACGACATGGCCAACGGCACCACCATCCCGGCCTCCTGCAAGCGCTCCGGCGTGTACACCGCCTCGTTCTCGTTCCGCTCCACGTACCACAACAGGTTCGGCATGGCGGGCTCGGTCGAGCAGAACACCTCGCGGTGTCCGCGCTCCACCACCCACTGCGGCGGGTACTCCAACTGGTGCAGCATAAGCGAGCACCCGGTGGCAATGTTCATGAGCCGGAAGAACTCGTCCACCAGCTCGAGCCGCGCCTGGCCCAACCCGGTCGTCGACTGCAGCTCCTCCACTCGGAACTGGAAGTTGTTGTTCCCGGAAAGCTCCGTCTCCGGCTCGTGGCTGAACACGTAGTTGTTGTACTCGCGGTCCAGGAGCACCGGCCGCAGGTCCGTCGCCTCGAGGTACCGCCCGCTCTCCACGTGCTGCAACCGCATCATGGTCTCGGGCCGGATCTGCTGGTACGCGTGCGCGTCCTTGATGCCGTGCTTGCGGTCCAACCGCCACACCGTGCCGGCGTGGTTCTCGTCCAGCGCCGTGACAAGCCAGCGCGGCCCTTCCGGCGTGTTCGTGTACACCATGCCAAGGTACCCGCCGGTGGCGCGGTGGCGGATGGAGACGGCCGCGCCCGCCGTCACCGGTGCCACCACCAGCGTGCCGACGCCGCTGTCGGCAAGCCCCGCCTTGAACCGCGGGCTCATCTCGCTCGCGCCCGGTCCCGCTGCCGCCACGTGGTGCCAGTAGGCCATCTGCACAGCCGCGAGCACCAGCAAGGGGAGCACCGTCGCCAGAAGAAGCCGCGCACCAGACGACACGACAAGGGCACGGGTCGACACGTCCAAGTCGCCCAGCGCAAGCCACGCGTCGCGGAGCGCAAGGAGCACGCCCAGGAGAAGCTGGAGCGAGCCGAGAACCACGTCGCACGAGAGAGCCGTGCCAAGAGCGGCGCCGTAGGCAAGCAAGGCCGCCCACCAGCGCACCGAGAACCGCCGGTGGAGGTCAACACGCACAACGGCCAACAACGCAAGCGCCGCCGTCGCCACCGGCCACACGGCGGGTGCAACGCTGCGAGCCAGCACCAAAACCAGGTGCTCGTTCGCCACCACGAGCGCCGCCGCTGCTGCGACAACCGCCAGGGCGGCGGTGGTCCGGAGCGCGAGGTACACGCACACGGCGGTGGCCGCGTGGGCGGCGGCCCGCACGGCCGGCGGCACCGCCACGTGGCCGAGCACGAGGTATACCAAGGGCAGCCGCAAGTGCTCTGGGCTGAAGCGGCGGCTGGCGGCCTGGGAGGCCAACGCGTCGGCGGCGGAGGCGGCGAGCGTGCGGAGCGCAGGCACGGCGGGATTGAAGGCGGCGTACGCCTGTGCGGCCACGACGGCAGCCACGGCCGCGTCGGCGGGGCGCCAGAACGCGCCGCTGCCGCTGCCGGTGACGTAGAAGGGGCGCAACGGGCCCTGCTTGTGGCGGAACGGCACCGCCTTCATGGAAAAGTACACGTTGGATGCGATAGTTTACATTCGTACATCGTCACTAGCGGGCGCCGCGGCAGCGGTGCACGTGGCGGGCGGCGCGGAAGCTGATCATGGTGTCGGCCAAGGCGCTGAGGCGGTCGTCGTCCGCGTCCGCGGGCAGCCCAAGCCACAACTGCATGAGCGTCTGGTCGGTCAACGGCGCAGGCTCATGCGCGGCCGGCGCGGCCGGCGCGGCGGCGTCGTCGGCGAAGCGCACCGGCAGCGCGCAGTGGCGCGGCCGCGGCAGCAACGGGATGCTGAGGTCGTCCTTGACGGGGTGCTCGTCGATGAGCAGACACCGCTGCAGGCGGGAGAAGGGCAACAAGGGCAGGTCGGAGAAGCTGCGCGTGTGGCGCGCGCTCAGAGCGCGGCTGGGCGTGGCGGCGACGCGCGCCTCCATCATCCACGCAAGCTGGTCCGGCGTCTTGCTGGTCCAGTCCACGAGCGGGTGCTGTGAGGGGAGCGTGTGGACCAGGGCGCGCGTGTCGGCACCGCGGGCGGCCGCGGCCGCGTCGGCGGTGCTGGCTCCGCCGGCGGAGCTCACGCTGGCACTGCCGGCCCGCTGCATGACACGCTGGCGGTACGCCTCCTCGATCTTGGCCAACAGCGCAAGCAGCTCCTCGGTGGGGGAGCGCGGCTGCGGCTGCTTGACGGGCAGCGGTCCGCGCAGCGGGTCGCTGGTGGCGGTGGTGTCGTGCGAGCGGTGGGTAAACACCAGCTGCTCGGACACGGCGCTCAGCAGGGGCTTGTGGCGGCCGCGGACGTCGCGGACGCCGACGCGCTCGAGCTCGGCCGCGGGGAAGAGGGCGGCGAGCTTTTCCAACAGCAGGGCGTCGACGTGGGCGGCGTGCAGCACGTTGAACGGCGACAGCACGCTCGGGGGCAGGAAGGCGCCCATCTCGACGCTCTGGGTGGTGATGGCGCCGGTGTAGCTCGCGAACGGGTGCGAGATGGAGTCGCGCGCAATGCGGCGCACGGGGCGGGGCGGCGGCAGGCGGTGGGCCAAGCGCAGGAGCAACTTGCGGGGCGCGGGCGCGGGCTGCACCAACGGCGGCGGCGGCGCACGCCGGGGCTCGTCGTCGAACCAGATGGACTGCATCTGGCCCCGGCGGCCGCTCGGGCACCACCGCGGCTATATACCGCGCCGGGCTCTGGCGCCTGCACGCTCGCGCGGCGCGTCTATGCACGCGCCTGCAGTTGGCCCAGTAATGGTGCCAAAAGAGGCGATAGTGCATGCATGTGCGCGCCCGATCGGGAAGGCGGGTGTGCGGGCTAGCACGGGGGAGGGGGTGCCTGCGGGGGCCAGGGGGACGTTGCGACGGGGCGGCGGCGGGGGCGGCCGGCGATGCAACGAGGGGCCGCGGCGGCGCGTGGCGGGCCCGGGCAGACGCGCGCGGGCTGGCGCCACGCACGGGCCAGGCCCGCCGGGTGCGTCCGCCCACCGCGAGAGGCGTGCGAGGCGGGATGTGCGATTCTCGCGTATGTCGAGCAAAAGGTAGATTTGGGGGATCGTGCCCTGGTTGCCAGGGGGCTCTGAACATTACGCGGCGCGCTCGCGGCAATGGGCCGGTGGGGGCGCGGCCGGGTCACGCGGCGCAGCGGCGGGGCTTCCACATGGCCCGCCACATGGCGCGGGGCGCGGCGGGGCGCGGGGCGGTGTCTACTGCGCAGCGTGCCCCGCGCCTCACAATGCCCGGCGCCTCGCTTCGCCCGCCTCACGCCTGCGCCGCCTGCTGGCGCTGACTCAACTTGGTGCGCAACACGGCGGTGACGCTCTGCAACAACTGCAGCTTGCTCTCCAAAATGGCGCGCAACTGGGCCGCGTCCTTGTCGAGCTTGTCGATCTTGCGCTTGTAGAACGCCTCCGCGTCGGCGCTCGTCTTTTCGACGTAGTAGCCCGTGCCGACGTCGACGAGGAAGCGCCCGCCGCCGCCCACCGTGCCCGGCACGTACAACAGCAGCGACAAGGGCACGAGCATCGGCTGGCCGGCGCCCAGCGCGTCCACCTGCGCGATGTTGGCCACGCACTGCGCAAACTTGGCCTGCGCCTGCGTGAGCGCCTGCAACGAGCCCCCGAAGTGCTCGAGCTCCTCGTTCACGCTGCGCTGGAACTCCATCACCTGCTCCACGCTCAACGCGTTGAGGTCGATGTGCTGCAGCATGGAAAGAAGTGGAAAATCGTGCAGTCTGCATTAACTAGGAAAACGCGGCTCACCAGCTGTCGCGGCCAAAGTAGTCGCCGTCGCCGTTCAACACGTAGTTGGGCGTGCCCAAGTAGTCCGCGGTCGTGGTGTACACGTCGTTGCCCCACCACAGCGGGAAGTTCGTCTTGGACAAGGAGAAGGCCAAGAAAATGATCAACGAGGACCACGCAAGACCGCAGTCCAACCCGGCGGACAACGAGTAGTTGTACTTGGTCCACCAGTGGAAGTACCGCTTCTTGATGAAGTAGCCGAAGATGATGCCCACCAAGCAGTACGTGCCGTAGTTGTACGGCGTGGCCGGCGGAATGAGACCCGTCCCGCTGAAGAACACCGGCCAGTTGAGGTACTTGATCGGCGACAGCGGCCACTTCCACAAGACGCACCAGTTCATCACCGGGAGGATCGCCCCCACCCAGAAAAAGTGCATGAGCCCGTTGTACAACTGGCCCGCGCTGAACTGGCGCTTGGGCCCAATCACACCCCAGATGATGGACGCGTTGAAGAACACCTTGGCGTTCGGGCACGTAAAGTGCGACTCCTCGCCCAGCTTGCACAAGTTCGGGTACTTGCCCTCCGCCCACTTCATCACCGCCACCTGCACAATCGAGCCCCACACCGTCGCCATGAACTGCGCCCAGAACAAGGTCCGCGGCGCGAGCTTCATGTAGTGCCCGAGCTTCATGTCCTGCGCAAACGTCACCGCCTGGTTGTTGGTGATGTAGCCGTACGTCTTGAAGAACATCATCGCAATCGGCTTGCCGGGCACCATGTACCCGACAATGAACTCCGTGATCACGTTGAGACCCACCGCGATGTTCGTGATGGCGTACACAATGCCGACCGGGAGAAGGAACACAATCGCAATGAGCAACGCCACCACGAGCGAGTAGATCGGCATCTCCGTCTCCCACGCACGCATTGCCGCCACCGACATGCCAAAGAAGACGAGGAACACGACCCCGTACCACCACTGCGGCGTCTGCTTGTACGCCGCCATCAACCGGTTGTGCACGTCCGGCTTCTCCTGGCGGCGCTGCACCACCTGGATGTAGATGTCGCGCCCGTGGAAGAGCGCCGTGTGCACAATCGTCGCGGTGATGGCTGCGAACGACAACCCGTACAGCATCGCGAACGTCGTCGAGAGGTACAACGGCGAGTACTTCTCGTACTCCTCCGCGTTGAACGACAACTGCGAGTTCACAATCCGCAGCACGTTGTACGTGTTCTGGAAACGGTCAAACGAGCCCGAGTCCGAGAGCGGGAGCCACATGCTGTACCACACGTTCTTGAAGTGGAGGATCGGCACCGCAATCCAGAAGATGGTCACCATCGAGAAGAAGATCGTGAAGATCACCGACACCGGCGGAATCAACGGCAGCCCGATGTAGCCGGCAATCTGCGACCAGTCAAACGTGATCGGGAGGAACCCCATGCCGCTCACCGCGCCAAACACCTGGTTCAACTTGACGTTGTTGGGGCGGATCCAGCAGATCCACGTAAAGTACAGGAGCGCCGTGAAGATGTACCCGGGGAACCAGTACCACACGAACGCCGACACAAACACAATGAGGAAGAACCTCAAGCGCAGGATCTTCCACCCGTTTGCCACGTGGTTCACGTTCAGGTGGATGTTGTTGAGGAACGTCGCCGTCACCAAGTCACTGGGCCAGATGGCCAGCGGCGAGTCCACAAGCGCCCCGCGCGCCATGCCGGCGAGCGAGAACCCAATGCACTGCGTCGCCCAGATCGAGAGAAGGTTGAACCCCCACCCAAAGTCCACGCCGTAGAACTTGTTCATCGCAAGGAAAATGTCCGTCGCGTACGCCGCACCGGTGCCGAACGACACGTTCGCCATGATCGCCACGTACGCGTGCTCCTTCACGTTGAAGGGGCTCGGGTTGAGCGGCATGCCAAAGATCTTGGAGTTTCTCGGGAACACGCGGTCCCAGAGGCGGCCCACGGGCCACGCAAGCACCAGCACCGTGAACGTCGAGAGCGTGAACGGCGGCGAGTGCAACGAAAAGTACATGTTCAACCCGCACCCAATCGTCGTCATCAAGAACCCAATCGTCCACATCCGGATCGTGTTCTGCGGGATCGTCGGGTCGTCGCTCGACAGCACCGCCGCTCTCACCTCCGGGTACACCGAGTCGTCCTCCACCGTGATGCCCGCGTACTCGTCCTCCAACACCTGCTGCGACAACTGGTGCAGCAACACGTCGTACGCCTCGTTCGAGCGCGTTGCCTCCAACTCCTTCTTGTTCAAGCTCTGCACCGGGATGAGCTCCGCATCGGTGACCGGCGTGTCCTTGGACACGATATTCTTCAAGGCCTCCATGCTGCGCGCGCTCATACGGGCGGGGGGTTCCACTCTTATACGTCGGGCAGCAACGGAGGGCGTCGTGATTTTTTGTTGTCCGCTGCATGCCTCCGTGCGCACTAACGTGCCGTGCGGAGTGTGCTCTAATCAGCAGCAACCGCAGCTGCAGCAAGGTGTGTCACTTGTGCAGGTGATAAGGCGCCGAATCCCGGCAAAAAAACGGCGCGTGCTACACGCGCCGTGTGCGTGGGCCGTCCGCCGCGGGCACCGCCGCCGCCGCCGCCAAGCGCCGCCGCACCGCGCCCAGAGGCCCCAGGCCGCTGGCAGGCTCGGCAACGGCCCCACCCATGGCCTTGGCGCCGCCGCCACGCCGAGCTAGCCGCCGCGTCTGTGCGTCATGCAGTAGGTCAAATCAGGAAGGATTTCGGAGCCGCACGGTCCCCTGGCTCTGCGGCCGCCGTGCCGTTGCCCCCACGCCCGGTAACGGCGTGCATTGTGTCATCGTGCGTCGCAGCCGTTCCGCGGCGGCTTCCCCGCGCAGCCTTGGCCCGCCGCCGCCACCGCCCGCGGCACGCCCCGGCACGCTCCGGCCGCCGCCCCCGCCGCCCTCTGGCGCGCTCCTGGCCGCTCCCGCGCCACGACGCCGCGACGTCCCGCACAGCGCCGCCGCTACCGAGCCGTCCCGGCTATCAGGCCAATCACAAGCGACGGCGCACGCGCACCCCAGAGCCATGCACGGCTTTGGGAGCCGCGCAGCCGCCACCGGGGTCTTCCGAAACCGCTGCACGGCACATGCACGGCCCGCCGGTGACATGCGCGGCTCGGCGGGATATGTCAACACCACGCCACCGTCACGCGCCGCCACACGCCCTGCCGCCACACGCGCCGCCGCGCCCGGCATGCATTGTCTAGTCATAGATCTCGATCGGCGGCAACCGGTCGGACGGGTACAGCCAGTTGCCATTCTGCAACTCCGTGCTGAGCCACTGGGTCGGAAACAACACAACGTGGCCCTGCACCGCGTGGAGAATGCGCTCTCCCGTGTCGCCGTCGAACGTGTCGTTGCGGTTCCACCCGTGCCGCCGCGTGAACAGCCGCCGCGGCGCCTCGTGCTGCAGCCCCACCAGCATCTGCCCGCTCGCCGCCGTGTCCAGCGTCTGCCGCCGCACAGCCCCCCCGCGCGCGGCGCCGCTCTCCTGCGTGTCGTGCCGCCCCAACACCCCCGGCGTCATCCCCTCCTCGGTCACCCGCACGCTCCCCACCACCAGCTCCAGGTCCAGCTCCAGGTGCTGCCGCATCTCCTGCCGCTGCCCCCGGATGAACGCATCGCTCCGCCGGCAGTACTCCTTGTAGTCGCGCCACGTCAACACCTCGTCGTCCGGCTGGCAGTGGAACACCGTCCGGAACAACATCGTGTTCCGCCACGCCGTCTCGAACCACACCCCCTCGTAAAAGTGCGGCAGGAGCGGGTCCTCGAACCCGTACGGATCCACGTACCCCGTCGGCTGCCCGTCGCGCGGCCCGAACTCCTTCACCAACTCCGCCACCGCGCTGTCCGGGAGGTGCACGATCGGCACGTCGTCCTCCATCCCCCGCGGCTCCTCCGCCGGCTCCGGCGACGGCTCGTTCCCCACCCGCGGCTCGTGGAACGCCACCGGCGTCGCCTTCGTTTTGCGCGCATCCACCCGCGCCGTCACCACCCGCGACACCGGCAACAGCTCCGCCGACGGGGGTGCCGCCTGTGCCTGCACCTGCGCAACCCCCACCGCCCGCTGGAGATACGCCACCCGCTTGAGCAACGTCCACCGCTCTGCGTCGAGCTCCTCGCGCGCAAGCCCCTCGCCGGCCTCGGTCCCGTCCGTCTCCTCGTCGCCGAGATACTCCACCACGTGCTCCAACTGCGGGAGGAACTGCGCCCGCGGCGGGTTTTCGCTCACAAACCGCCGTGCCCACTCCTCCATCACCTGCGCCGCCCGCCGCGCCTGCCGCCGGTACCCCTTCGTGTGGTACTGGTCCACGCCGTCGCCACTCACGTCCTCCCGGTGCTTGGAGTTGTTTTGCACCCGCGGGTCCTGGCTCAACTGCTTCTTGTCGCGGATGCCCGCGTTCTCCTCGCCCGCGCGGTGGTTGAACAGCACGCGCTCGAGCGGCACCGGGTGCACCGTGTCCTCGAGGTGTGGCGGCATGTCGTGTGTGTGTGCGTGCGACCGCGCAGCTTCCCCGGGCGGGGTGCTCGGCGTGTTTTCGTCCCCCGCCCCGTCCGCCTCCTGCCCGTCCGCCTCCTCCTCCACGTCCGCCTCCCGCCCGTGGAACCGCCGCCACCGCTCCGTTGCCGCCACCTGCAACACGTCGCGCGACGCCAACTCCACCATCGCACTCAACACGGCCGGCTGGCCCGCCCCCGCCACCGTCGCCAACTCCCCGCACCGCTCCTTCGCCTCCGCCTCAAACCGGTTGAACCGCCGCTCCACCACCTCCAACACGTCCACATTCACCCCCAAGTGCTCCCGCATCAACCGCATCCGCAACGTGTGCGCAAACTTGCCCGCCGCGTACGGCTGCCCGTTCATCTGCGTGTGCACCACCTCCAGGTCGCGCACCACGCACGCCACCTCCAGGTCGCGCACCCCCCGCATCAGCCGCTCGTTGATGTTGGCACTGCCGATGATCGCCACCCGGTCGTCCACCACCATCGTCTTGGCATGGATGTACAACTGCTCCAGCACCACCATCTTGGCCTTGCCGATCTTGGACCACTTGCGGAGCAGAAAGAACTGGATGTACTCCTCCGGCTGGATGCCCACCTGCCGCAACTTGCCAAAGATGCTCGTCGGGCCCTGCAGAATCAGCATGTACTGGCACTCCATGATCAAGCGCACCAGCCCGCCGTCCGCCTCGTCCACCTGCAGCGGGAACCCCGGCATCAACGGAATCACGATGCACGCGCGCCACGGCTTCTTGGCCCGGTGTGCCCGGATGATGCGCTCCACAAGCGCGTCGCCAATGCGGTTCTTGACCACCACGCCCTCGAACGAACAGCTCGTGATGAAGAACTGGTTCTCGATGTAGACAAAGTGCTCCAGCGTCTCGATCAACCGGAGGTACGCGTTCTGGATGCTCTGCTCGTGCTGCTGCAACCCCAACAGCCAGCTGCACAGCAGCCGCAACATCTGCACCTCGCACGTGCCCCGAAGATCGAGCCGCGCCAACTCCTCCTCCGTGAACTCCGGCGGCGGGATCAACAACGGCGTCGGCCGCAGCGGCCGCTTCTGCCGCAACAAGTAGTTCCACCGCTGCACAAAGTGCCGTGCCAAGTCCCGCGCCGGGTGGCCCGCCGTCACCATGTGCACGTCGTGCCACGGCATCCGCGGCACGTACTCCCGGTCGTACATGTCCGCGTACGGCTTGTCCAACTCCACAAAGTCCATCACCCGCGGGTTCGAGTAGTCCTTGCCCACAAACGTCTGGAACGGGCCCTTCCCCAGCCGCCCGCCGGGGAACGCGTGCGCCGCGCTGTCGTCCAAGACGTGGTCCGGCGTGTCCCAGCGCCCGTAGCACAAGTCAATGCCCCCCACAAACGCTATCGTGTGGTCCACAATGCACAACTTTTCGTGGTGCGCCCAGAAGTACGTGTTCTGCAACCACTGGTTCGGCAGCCGGATCACATGCACGTTCTGGTGGAGATCCAACAACAGGTGCTTGGTGTAGAGACTGTCGGTCGCCACCGTGTTGCCCACGTTGCGGTACACGACAACAAAGATCTTGACGCCCTGCTCGGCCTTGCGCTTGAGCACCCGGTCGAGGCGCCACCGCTGGTTGCCCGCCGCCGGCCGCCGGAGGTACAACTCCGGCAGAAGCCACCAGTCGTGGATGTAGATCACGTCCTGCGCCATCTCGAGCGCCAGCAGCACCGCCCACATGTGGTCGCGCCCGTCCACCAACCACTGCGCGTAGCACCCCCTGCGCACCGGCGCAAACAGGTCAAAGCGGTTCGGCTGCAGCCAGAGCGTGCGCAGCTGCATGGCCTGGATCAGCCGCACCCACTGCCGGAGCTGTGCCTTGGTGTTGGCAAGGAAACGAAGCTGCCGCTCGCCGTTCTCCAAGTCGATGCGGAAGTGCGGGGTCTTGCCCTTTTTGTTGAGCGCGCTGTCCTCAGCCTCGAGCACGCTCTCGGAGTAGTCGCTGTCGTTGTCGCTGTTGTGGCCCGCGTGGTCGCTCGGTGCCGTCATCCCGTGCTCGTCTCCGTCCCCATCGTCGCCGGAGTAGCTCAACCGGAACTTGGAGTCGACGAGAAACACCTCGAGCGGTGTCGTCAGGTTCAGGTCGCTCACGTACATCACGTACAGGTGTCGCACAAGCACCCACTTGGTGGTGTGCCGCAGCACCATCGCCTTCAAGTCGCTCGCCCGCAAGTGGCCCACGCGCCACCCCTGCGACTTGGCCAGCAGCCGCAACCAAAGATACCCCTGGATGCCCTGGTAGCCGCCGTCGCCCGCAAGCAACACCTGCATCGGCAGAAGCTCGAGAAACTGGAAGATGCGGTTCAGCTGCGGCCGCATCAGAAACCACACCGTGAGCTGCTTGAGGTACTCCTGGAGCGTCTGGCGGAGGCTCTCCACCTGCGCCGCAAGCCGTTCGTCGCGCTCATCGTTCGCAGTCAGCTGGCGTGTGTTCACGGACACCACCAGCGCGCTGCGGTGGTGCCACGGCCGGCCTGCCGACCCGGTCGACGGCGCCAACCGGTCGTGCTGGAGCAGCCGCCGCGACGAGGGCGGGCCTCCGTTCAGTGCCGGCTGCGGCAACAGCCGCTGCGAAAGCATCTGCACCAGCGCCGCGTCCTCGACGTCGCCCGCCTCGGCACCCGCGCCCGCCTCCATCTGGGCCACGTCGCTCCACCGCGGGAACCGCGGCATGTCCACCAGGCGGTGCAACCGCAACTGCACGGCGCTCTCGCGAAAGAGCGTGACCCGGAGCCGCGCGTGCAACGCGGCCAAGTCCTTGAGCAGCCGGTAGATGGACCACTGCAACCGCTCGGGACCCAACCCGTACTCCAAGTCAATGCGGTAGCGACGATTGCGCGTCCGGCGCGGGCCGGTGACGTCGGTCAAGCAAAAGCCAAGCAAGTACAGAAGCATCGGCGCGCGCCGCGTGCCGTGCTCGTCCGTGAGAAAGCTCAGGGCAACAATCATGGCGCCGGGCACTATGCCTGCCATGGCGCTGATGAACTCGGCCGCCCGCTCCTGCGTGAGCGCGTTGAGCACGGGCTGGCTCGCGCCCTTGACGGGGCTGATGGGCCCGGTATCCCCGCGCCGCGGCTTGAACTGCAGGAGCGCCAGGCGGAGGTCGCGCCACGCCTGTGGGTTGGGGATGCGGCTGTTGTTGGGCCGGTGGGCCGAGAGAGTGCGGTACCAGGCCGGCCGCGGCGTTTCGGCGGCACCGGCGGCGGGCGCCTCGCTTGTGTCCTGGCGGTACGCCTCAACGGGGGCGGCCAGCGACCCGTCGGCGCACAGGCTGTGGTTGTCGGAGGCGCACGAGCTGTGGTTGGACGGCGCCGTGCCATTGTCCGTGCGCTCGGCGTCGGCGCGGCTCAACTTGCCGCCCCGCGCCTCCGCCGGGTCGGCGTTGTGGCCAAAGCTCATGGGGTTGGGCATTTCGGCAGGCAGCTCCTGGCCGCCGAGGCTGCGCCGCGGGCTCGTGCCGCCCTCAGACACGTCGCTGCGGGTCATGGGGAGGAACAGAGAACTGGGCGGGTTGCTGTTTTGCTATGCGCCGCGCTGCGGAGAATGTGTGCAGAACGAGCAGAACGAGCCCTGCATGTGCGCCGCTACAATGTGAACAAGCCGGTGGCGCGCTTGCCGAACGGGTACACGACCAACGTGGCGGCAAACAAGCCGACGGTGATGCCGACGGTGATCTCCATCACCGCGTCGCTGAAGCCCAACAGCAGCAGCAGCGTGGTCGCGGCCGCGCCGTTCTTGACGATGGCGTCCGCGTTCGCCACGCCCGCCATGAGACTGTTGCGCGCACCGACACCGCCGGGCAACTGGCACATGACGCCCGTGAGCATGGCCAGCACCGCCACGCCGCGGAACACGCGCAGGTACAAGTTGCCCAAGACGCCCACCACAAACACGCCGATGGCCAGCGTGAAGGCGGTGACGTGGCCGAACTTGAGGTTGGCGCCGTACGCGGCGGCGGTGCCGGCGCACGAGATCACCACCTGCACCGGGATGGACTTGGGCCGTGCGCCGCAGCTGATGCTCATGCCCACCAGATACACGGGCACCATGAGAAAGTAGTACCACGGCAGGAGCAGGCGCGAGCACGAGGTGGCGCTGGTGGCGCTGCCGTCGATCCAGCCGTACAAGGTCAGGCCCAAGGTGATGCCAAACAGGAGAAAGAGAAAGTAGATGATGGCGTAGAACATGCGCACCAGTCCCAGCACCATGTTGCGGGTCATGAGCTCGAGCGAGCCCGTGAGAATGGTGAAGCCGGGGAGGATCATGGCCAACAGGCCCTGCACAAGGCCCGAGAAGCAAAAGGTGTTGTTGCCAATCAGACCGAGCGCACGCGCGCAGAACAGCACCACGATGGACGCCACCACCTCGAACACGCTGCTGTAGAGCGTCAGCCGCGGCGCCACGTAGTTCTGCAACACGCCGATGATGAGGCCGATCGCCAAGCACACGGGCATGTCGAGCCAGCCGGCGCCAAACGCCCACGGCGCCACAAACGCCAGACACACGCCGTAGTTGATGGCCTGCACCCACGCGGGGTAGTACGGCGGCGCGGCGAGCAAGCGGTCCAACTCGACCATGGCCTCGTCGACGCCCATCAAGTCGTGCACCACGTTCTTGTACAAGGTGTGGGTGTCGTCGAGACGCGCGAGCGCCAACCCGGGCGCACACCGCACGAGGTGCATCTCCAGCGTGCGCGTCGCGGCGTCGCCGAACAGCACAATCATGCAGCCGGGGAGGTACATGAACTGCGAGTCGATCTCGAGCAGCCGCAGCATCATCACGAGCAGCTCCTCGAGGCGGTGCGGCGGCGCGCCGAACGACATGAACGCCTTGCACATGCGGAGAATGAAGCGCTGGCGCTGGAGCACGTCCGTGATGTGCACCGTGATGGTGGCGGCGGTCTTGAGGCGGCGCTTGCGGTGGAGGCGCACCGTGGTGGGCATGGTGGTCTGGCGCCGGTTGCGCAGCGGCAGCCGGAACGTGGGGAGCTTCTCCTTGGGGTCGGCGGCGTCGCCGTCGGGCAGCGCGGACAGGCCCAGCTTGTGCGGGCGGAGGCGGTTGAGAAGATGGGGGGCGGGGCGCCGCAGCCGGCCGCGGGGCTCGTCCTCCTCCTCGTCCGGCTGCATGAGGAGCTCGGGCACCAGCCGGTTGGGCCGCAGCGTGATCTGCTTCAACCGGGACGCGAGGCCGCGCTCGTTGCGCTCGTGGAGGGCGGTGCCGCTCGAGACGGCGGTGGTGGCGGACAGCGTCGGCAGGAGCGTCGGCAGCAGGGCGTTGTCGCCCTCGCGGTAGAGCTGGAGAAGCGACGAGAGGACGCCCGTGTGGACGTTGCGTGGCGCGGGGATGGCGCCGGTGTCGTCGTCAAACTCGTCGTCCAAGTCCTGGCGCAAGTAGTGGTTGGGGTTCGGGGCGTAGAAGCTGGTGTCGGCAGCCGGAGCTGCGTCGTAGTGCAAACGCACAAGGTCGTTGGCGTCGAACGAGTCGTCGGGCTCGGAGGCCGGCGCCGCCTCGATGTCGAGCGGCGGTTCTTTGAAGGCGACGGCACGCGGCGGGTGGTGCGACTTGATCAGGAAGCGGCGGCGCCACAGCGTGTGGTGCGCGGGCGGGAGCTCGGGCACGGTGTCCTGCTGGCTCGACACCTCGGCCGGCGACTCGGAGGCGTGCTCGGTGGGTTCCTTGGCCAAGTCCTTCTCCTCGATCTCCGTTTCCGTTTCGGGGTCGTCGCCGTCCAGCTCGGGCTCGCTCGAGTCGTGCGCGGCGGGCTTGTTGCGGCTGTACGGGTCGGCGGTGGTGTAGTCGTCGTCCAAGTCGTGCTCGGGCAGAAACTCCTGGTCGAACTCGTCGCTCAACAGGCGCGCGTGGCCGGGCGCCCCGCCGCGGCGGGCAAAGCTGGGCATCGGCACGTGGTCGACCGGCGTGGGCGGCTCGACCAGCATGGCGGGCGGGGTTGCGGAGTCCTGGCGCAGCGGGATGGTGACGCTCACGCGCGGGCGGCCGAACGAGCTGGAGCGGGAGAGCAGGCGCAAGACGGGGCTGCTGCGCCCGCTGCGGCTGCCGCGCGCCAGCGTGTTCAGGAGCACCGGGTGCATGCGCAGCTCGTTCTCCAGCTCGGAGCTGCTCGAGCTCATGGGATGTGCCTGGAACAGAAGCGGCAGTTGCGGCGCAACGGACGCACAAGGCGGCGGCTCTGCGGCGCGGGTGTCAAAAATAGGAAAAAAGACCCGCGCAAAAAAGAACCACCGGCGGGGGTCGAACCCGCAGTCTTCTGGTGTCACGCGGTCGAAGCCAGACGCCTTAACCGGTTAGGCCACGGCGGCATGCCCGCCTGAAACAGGGGGGCCGTTTTCGGGGCGGCGCCCGCGCGGCGCGTCGAGGCCGCAGGACGCGCGGCGGACCCTGCAGGCGGCGGCTACGGTGTGCGGAAGAAGGAAAGGGCCTCGTATTGGGAGGGGAACTAAAAACGACGGCGGGGCGTCAGGGAGAAGGGCGCCAAGCGGCTAGCGGCCGCCTTACAACAAGGCAGCGGCGGCAACGGCAGCCACGACGGCGCCCGCGACGCCGGCGTAGTTGGAGCCGGCGGCGTTCTCGGGCACCACGGTGGCCGGCTTCGACGGGCCGGTCGCGGTCTCCGGGCAGTACGTCGTGGTCTGGGTGATCACGTGGCACTTGTCGTCGGAGCACGAGGTGATGGTCTTGGTGATGGTGGTGTTGGTGCTGTTGCCGCTGCCCACGGGGGTCACCGTCGGCGCGGCCGTGGTCTCCGCGGTCTCCGCGGCAGAGGTCTCCACGGCGGAGGTCTCCTCGGCCACAGAAGTCTCGGCGGCGGAGGTCTCCTCGGCGGAGGTCTCGGCGGCACCGGCGCAGCCGGAGGAGGCCTCGAGCAAGCCGGCCGAGATGGACAGGTACAACGGGAGACCCTCCACAATCGACGCAACCTGGCCGTAGTCAAAGTCGGCCGGGAGAAGGGTCGTGTAGGAGGTGTCCTGGTAGGTCTGCGCGGCCAACGCCAAGTTGAGGAGGTCCGTGGGGATCTGCGACGCGTACGGGAGGTACAGGTTCAAGTTGGCCTTGATGTCGTTGATCAACGCGGTGATGTAGCACACGTTGGCGGCAGAGGCACCGGAGGCGGCAGCGAGAACGGCGGCGGCAACGAAGGTCTTGGACTGCATAGCGAAAGAATCGGGTGGGACGGTGAGTGGAGCCCGCACCACCGGCGCCCGCCGCCCTCTTATATACCGCCCGCGCCAGGCTTGGCTGCGGCTGCCGATCGGCACCCCGCTGTTTGTTTGCGGCACCGGCGCCACGCCTGGGACTGCTTGTGGGCTGCTTTACGGCCGAGGCTTGCAGCGCGCTGCACGACATGCGTTGGGGCGCAGTGCCAAGCCGGGCTCAGACGGTCTCCGCCGCGTGCGCCGCACGGAGCGCGGACACGCGTGCGCCGAATCAGGCACCGCTCCGCTTGTTCGGGAATGTGCGCGCCACGCGCCACGCAAGGACCCGCAGGCGCGTGCGTTTGGTGCGGGGTACGCCGCCGTGACATATGCCGCGCCACCCGCCACTAGGCCGCCGCGCCACTCCCGCGTAGACGCACCCGCCCCGCCGCCCGCGCCCGCGCCCGCGCCCGCGCCGC
>JAJMSD010000039.1:0-57174 GCA_030558265.1 [Candida] pseudocylindracea
CGTCCAAGTTCTCCAAGCCGCCGTTGCCGATGCGCTCCAAGAAGGAAAACTTCTGGTCGCTGGTCAAGCCGCGGGCCACCTCCCCAATGGAGAGCGCCCGCAGAGTCACCAGCGCGAGGTTGTGCTCGAACTCAGAAGCCATGGAGGTGGGGTGAGGGCACCGGGCGTTGGTTTATATAGCGTTGGGAACTGCCCAGGCCCCGCCAGGCAGCGTTATCAGGTGTGGGGCAGATTGCGCAATCGCAAGGCCGGCGTGCGTAGGCATGGCTCTGGACACCCAGATCGCTATCGGAGCCGCGCGGTGAAGCCGTGCATGCGCAGCACGGCGCCTGTATCCAGTAGTGCGAATCGTGCAACGAGTGGGTCTGGGCGCGGCATTGTGTGCTTCTGTGGGGGGACGCCAAGGGCTGCTGCAGCTTCCGGTGGCTTGAGCGTGCGGCTGCGGCTCACAGGGGCCGGGGTGCCTGGCACTGGTGCGTGCGAGCAGGAAGAGCGGCGGGATGGCGCTATAGCGTATGCAGTTCTGTCGTCGTCTTGCAACCGTGGTCACTTTCACCTTGCGCGTGGCGTCAATCTCTGTGTCTTGGGGCGGTGTAGTGCGTCGTCCAAGCCCCCCGTCGTGCCGTCGGCCATGTGCGACTGGGCCGCGCTATGCGCGGCTGCGGTCATGCCGACAGCGGACTTGGCGCACGGCAAGGGCATGTGGGGGCTAGGCCCGCAGCGCGGCGCGCCCGGCGCGGAGTCACGCAACACGACGCGGCTGGCGGCAGCGCACCCTTGGTCCCGTTAGGCCGCAGCCAACACCGCCGGCGGCGCACCCCTCCACCAGAGCCGGGCAGCATTAGGTTGACGCACGCCAAGGAACGGCTCCGGCCGTGCATACGAACGCCGCGCGACCGCCGGTACGGCTCCGGCAGGGGTCTTGGCAGTCCTGCACTGGGTGTGCGGGCCCGCGCCGCCCCGGCCGCCCGCGGCGCGCCGCGGACCACGACCGCCCCGCAGCCCGGAAGTCAATGCCCGCCGCGCGCTAATCAGAGTTTACGAGGCAGCTGCACGTGCCGGTCACGTGCAGCTGCACGTGCCGGCGACGCGCGGCGTTACTAATTCTTCCTAATCCCTTACATAACGGGCGCGGGTGTGAATGGCGCTCCGCATCCCAGCACTGGTCCGCCACATGTCTCTTCCTGCTCTTCGGATCCCTGCGCGCTCGGGCGCGGCTGACGCCGCGGTCATCTTCCTCCACGGACTCGGCGACTCCAGCGACGGCTGGCTGTTCTTTCCGCAGATGGCGCTCCAGCGGCCGAGCGACGTGTACCGCAACGTGAACTTTGTGTTCCCGCAGGCCCCGACGCGCCCGATCACTGTGAACGCGGGCCACCTCATGACGGGGTGGTTCGACATCTACCAGTTTGGCACGCCCGACGGCCCCAAGGACACGGAGGGAATGGTGGAGAGCGTGGGCAAGTTGCAGCAGTATGTGGCGGAGCAGGTGGCGGCAGGAGTGCCGCCGGAGCGCATTCTTGTGGGCGGGTTCAGCCAGGGCGCGGCCGTGTCGTTGAGCGCGTTGCCGCTCTCGCCGGAACTCGGCATTGGCGGTGTGATTGCCCTTTCTGGGTTTGTGCCGGTGCGGGACCATATCGAGCTGGTGCTCAAGGTGAAGGACAGCGTGGCCAACACGGGCGTGCCCATTTTCCAGGGCCACGGCCTTGCGGACCCGATGATTGCGTACCAGTACGGCGAGATGCTGGGAGAGTTTCTCAAGCAGCTCGGGTACGCCAAGCACGAGTTCCACGGATACCCGGGCGTGGGGCACTCGGCCGGCGAGGAGGAATTGAACGACGTGTTTGAGTTCATCGAACGCGTGTTGGTGTAGCGAGACCGCCGGCGACCGGGGCCGCGAGGGCAGCCCGACGGGACGGACTTCGGCTGCAGGGCTTTACCCCGCATAAAGCGATCATAAACGGCGTGCCACCTGCAAACGCGGCGGCCCATGCCGACACTCCTTCTCATCCACGGGTGGGGCGAGCTGCTGCGGCGCTTTGCGCCGTTGGTCGAGGCGGCGCGCGCGGCAGTGCCCGGCGTGCGGTTTGTGATGCCTGATGCCGAGCGCCGGCCGTACGAGTTGATGAAGAACCGACCCATCCGCCTGTGGTACGACTTTACGCTCCACGAGCACGAGGACGGCGAACGCACGGCGATTGCGGTGGTGCCGACGTTCATGGCGAGCGTGGAGCGGATCCGGTTGATGGTGCTCGACTTGGTGCTCGAGGGCGTGCCGCCGGCGGAGATCATCGTCGGCGGCTTTTCGCAGGGAGCGTGCCTCCTGATTGTGTCTATGCTCGTGGTGAACGATGTGCGGGTGGGCGGCGCGCTCGTCTTTGGCGGCTTCATCCCGCTCATGGACTGGGCAGAGCTGTGGGCCGAGCAGCACCCGGGGCCGTACCTCCACAGCGCGGCGCGGGTGATGCAGCTCCAGGGCGCGGACGATCCGATTGTGCGGGCGGAGCGCGCGCGCGAGGCACGCGACTTCATGGTGGCGCAGGGGTTCCGCGAGTGGCAGTTCCGGACCTATCCCTGCGACGAGCACGAGATCACCGCAGACATGATCCGCGATGCCGTGGCCTTTATCGCCACCTTCTAGGATTGCACATTTCTTTATGAGCGAGCAGCCGGCAGTCATCTACATGCTCCACGGGGTGGGCAGCTCGGGCCACCAGTTCGACCCGCTTATCGAGGTGGCGCGTGCAAGCGGCTTTCTGCTCCGCAACGTGCGGTTCGTGTTCCCGCTGGCGCCCGAGGCGCCGGAGTTGCCGTACAACGCGCAGCAGCGGTGGTACGACAAGTTGTACGTCGTGGAGAAGAGCGGTGAGGTGATCACGATGGCGTCCACGGAGCTGTTGATTGCGCGTGTCGGGCTCATCCAGAACGACCTCAAGCAGATCGTCGCGGGCGGCGTGGACCCCAGCCGCATCATCCTCGGCGGGTTCGGGCCCGGCGCCTGCCTCGCGTTCGCGCTGCTCCTCCTCTTGACTGAGATCAAGATCGGCGGCGTGGTTGCGTACTGCGGCTACCTCCCCTCGCTTGTCACGTTTGCGCTGTGGGTGGAGGAGCACGGCGGCTGCACCGCGTTGCTAAACCGCAACGTGCCGGTGATGCACATTCAGGGCTCGAACGACGCCCACATCCCCCCAGAGGTGTACAACAACACGCGCGAGTACTTTGTGCTGGAGTTGGGCTTCACCAACTGGCGCTACCGCTTGTTCCCCAGCGCCGGCCACAGCCTCACGCCGGAAATGTACCAAGAGCTGTGGCGGTTTATCCAACAGGTGCTCGAGTCGTAGGCACGAATGAACGCAGCTCCGTCAGCCGGCCGCCGGGGCGTGCCCAAGGCCCGGCGCCCCACGCCGCGGCTCCAGCGCGGCCGCCGTGCTGCGTCGCGCGTGCGCCATTTTCTGCGCGCGACTCGGGTTCCTCGCGAGTCCTGCCTTCGATCTGCGTGGATGCCGGTGTTGGTGTTCCTCGACGGGTGCGGCGGCGCCGCCCAGGTGCTGCAGATGGAGGCGCTCGGGAAGGAGCGGATCCACCAGCCGTTGGCGCGGACGCTCGAGTTCCGCCCCCTGTCTGTTCGCTCGGCACCGCCCGGACCTGCCGCCCCCGACCGTGCGTTGCCGACCCGGGAGAACGGGCTGCCGGCCCTGCTGGACGACCAGGCTGCGTGGCTCAACGGCTTTGTCGCCGGGTTGGCGGCACAGGGCTTTGACCCGCGCGAGACCGTGTTCTGCGGCTTTCGGCACGGCGCGACGTTGTTGGCAGCGGCTCTGGCGATGCTCCTGGCTGCCGGAGTGGCAGGCGTGGTGTTGATCGGCGGGGAGGTGCCTACGGCGGCCCAGGTCCAGCGGCTGGCCGGCTTGCGGGGGGACCACGAAGCGGCCGGGAGCCGGAGCATCCCCATTCTCGCGGTCCACGGACTGAACGACACCCGTGTTGGCGCGGCGACCCGACGGCGGACTGACACGTTCTTCCTAGAGCAGGGCTTTCACAACTACAGCAGCTGCGAGTCGGTCTACTTGGATGCAGCACGGGAGCGGGTGACGGACGACATGTGGATGATGGCGTGGCAGTTTGTTCTCCTGGTGCTCGACGGCGCAGCACCCGACCCCCAGACGACGACTCTGGCCATGTTCCAGGCGCACCATGGCCGTGTGTGCCGGGCCCTGCCGGCCACCCCCCCTGCGGCCGTGGTGTGGATCCATGGAGTGCTCGAGGGCGAGGAGGCGGGACAGCGCCTCGTCCAGTTGGCGCGCACCCACGCGCCCCCGCAGGGCACGGAGCACATTGAGTTTGTGTTTCCGGCACTGGCAGACCACCCACGGCCCAGGGCAGGCCCCGTGGATGCCACCATGTGGTACCGCTACTTGGTGATGGAACAGGCCGGGGCCGAGCCGTGCTACGTGGCAGAACCGGCAAGTTTTGTCGAGGCTGCCGGCGATGTGGTGCGTGTTGTGGAGCTGCTTGTTGCCAAGGGCGTCTCGCCGGCCCGCATCGTGCTCGGTGGTACGTGCCAGGGCGCGTGTCTTGCAATGACAGCGCTTCTCTTCATGAATAGCGTGGCGGTTGGCGGGTGTGTCTGCGTCAGCGGGTATATTCCGCTCATGGAGACGCTCCGCAGCTGGGTGGCCGCCCACGGCGGGGCTGGGGCGATTGCCAACCGCAACACCCCGGTGCGCACCATCAACTGGCTGCCCGACACGTACATCGATGACGCCGCGGTGGCCGCAACGCGCCGGTTCTTCCGTGCCGAGATGGGGTTTACGCGGTGGGAGTGGACGGACCACCGGGAGGCCGGCCATGCGATGACGGAGGACGCGTGGATGGCGGTGTGGCAGTTTGTTCTCCAGGTCTTGGAGTGAGGGTGGTCTCGTCGACCGCCAACGTACATAGCGCCTTGCGGTTCAGCGAGGGGGTCTTAGAGCACCCAACCCCGCGGGACCGGCTTCCTGCTGACATCGGGCGGCGCCCTCGCGTGCTTTGCTGGGGAGCGCGACGCCGATCGACGACATGCCCGTATTCATCTTTTTCCACAACTACGACTGCGGGCCGGAGCAGGGGCGGCGGTTCGAGGAGCTTGGCAAGGAGCGGATCGAGCACCCGTTGGTGCAGCTGCTCGAGTGCCGCTTCCCGGCGGCGCCCGCCAAGCTCTCGAGTGCCGGGCGCCCGGTGCGGCTGTGGTACACGCAGCAGCAGAGCATGGAGGACGGCGTGCTCCAGGTGCTGGGGGAGCCGGTGCTGATCATCGAGCGGGTGGCGTGGCTCCGCGGGTTGATTGGCGGGCTTGAGGCGCAGGGCACGCCGGCGCGCGAGATTGTGCTCTGCGGCGTGCGGCAGGGGGCGAGCTTGCTTGCGGCGGCGGTGGTGTTGCTCCAGGAGATCGAGTTGGGCGGCGTGTGCATGATCGGGGGTTTTGTGCCTGCGGTTGAGACGCTCAAGGGCTGGATCGGGGCGCGTGGTGGTGCTGACGGACTCGGCAACCGGGCAGTGCCGATCCTCGCCGTCCACGGCACCAACGACGACCACATCAGCCATGAGCTCCAGCAGCGACAGGACCAGTTCTTTGCCGCGTTGGGCTACCGCAACTACCGCACCGCCACCGCCACATTCATCGACCTGAAACAAGACAACGCCACGGATGGCATGTGGATGCTCACGTGGAAGTTCGTACTCGAGGCCCTTGGCCGGCGGTGACGGACGCACACCGGGCGGTGACCGACTCCCGGCTTGCTGGCCCTGCCGGATGGGGCAATTCCCAGGAAGTTGCCAAATGCGGCATACGGCTGCTTCGATCTTTGCTGTTCGCCCAGTCGCGGGCGCCATGCCTGTGTTCGTGTTTCTCCACCACTACGGGTGCGGGCCGGAGCAGGGGCGGCGGTTCGAGGAGATTGGCAAGGAGCGGATCCACCACCCGTTGGTGCAGCTGCTCGAGTGCCGCTTCCCGGCGGCGCCCGCCAAGCCTTTGGGCAGCGGCCGGATGGTGCGGCGGTGGTACACGATGCAGCAGAGCATCGAGAACGGAACGGTGCATGTGATCAGCGAGCCGGTGCTGTTCCTCGAGCGGGTGGGGTGGCTTGGGGAGATGATCGGCGAGATTGTGGCGCAGGGCACGCCGGCGCGCGAGATCGTTCTCTGCGGCATGGGCCACGCCTCCGGGGTGGTGGGCGCGGCCGCGATTCTTCTCCAGGAGTTCCAGTTGGGCGGCGTCGTGATGATCACCGGGTTTGTGCCTCTCATGGACACGTTGAGTGGCTGGATCGATGCCAAGGGCGGTGCTGGCGCGCTCACGAACAGAGCGACGCCGATTCTCGCCATCCACGGACTGAACGACCGCCGTCTAGACCCGGCCATCCGAGACAAGCTGGACCGATTCTTTCTCGACTTGGGCTACAACTACCACCTGGACCACATGTTGCTTCTCGACACGGACTGGAACCGTGTGAGCGACGGCGTGTGGATGCGGGTGTGGCAGTTTGTGATCCTGGTGCTAGGCGAGCAGTGAGCAGGCGCGACCGCGAGCCCCGGACGGCGTCCCGCGTGGCGCGCCGCCGCGGCCCAATGCGGAAATGTACAGCGTGCTGCCGGATGCAGGGCACATCGCCGTGGCTCTAATCCCGCCTCCGCTCTACTGCCCGGCGCCATGCCGGTGTTTGTGTTTCTCCACGGCTCGATACACGGCGCGGGGGAGGGCCGGCGGTTCGCGGAGCTCGGCCGAGCGCGCGTGCACCACCCGTTGGTGCGGCTGCTCGAGTGCCGCTTCCCCGAGGCTCCCGCCAGGCGGTTGCGTCTGGGGGAGGACGTGCGGTTGTGGTTCGACATGGAGATGGTGGAACGGGACGGCGTGTTTCACTTCACGTGCGAGCCGGTGCTGTTCCTCGAGCGCGTGACGTGGCTCCGCGGATTGATCGGTGGGCTTGTGGCGCAGGGCACGCCTGCGAGCAGCATTGTTCTCTGCGGCGTGCGGCAGGGCGCAGGCGTTGTCGGTGCCGCGGCGATCCTCCTCCAGGAGTTCCGGTTGGGCGGCGTCGTGATGATCACGGGATTCGTACCCACGCTCGACACGTTGCTCGGGTGGATCGAGTCCAAGGGGGGCGCGGGCGCGCTCGCAAACAGGGACACGCCGATTCTCGCCATCCACGGGCTGAACGACCGGCACATTGAGCCGGCCATCAGGCGGCGCATGGACCAGTTCTTTGTCGACTTGGGCTACAACTACCGCCTGGAGGAGTTGGCGCTCCTCGACACAACCACAGACAACACGTCCGACGGCATCTGGATGCGCACGTGGCAGTTCGTTATCCAGCACATGGGCAGCCCCGCCGCCTCCCCCGCCTAGCGGCTACGGCTCCCGATCCCGGCATTCGCACATGTCTTAATGTAAATAACTTCTCTCGTGATGCCGATATCTGCGGCGGTGGTGTGGATCCACGGGATCCAGGTCGACAACTGGAGCACTCTCGAGACGGGCCCGAGGATCATGGAGTATGCCCGCACCCACATCCCCGCCCACGTGATGGAGCAGATTGAGTTTGTCTTTCCCGAGCTGGGGTTGATCGGACGCGCGACCCACAACACGATTGACGCCACCATGTGGTACCGCCACTTGGTGATGCACGACGGCTCTGGCGGGTCGTGCTACGTGGCCGAGCCGTTGGGCTTTGTGGAGGCGGCGGCGCGCGTCATCCGCGCCGTCGAGGGTCTCGTGGCCCGGGGCATCCCGCCGCACCGCATCGTGCTCGGCGGGTGGTGCCAGGGCGCGTGTCTCGCCTTGGCCACGCTCATCTTCATGGAGAACGTCACGGTGGGCGGCTGCGTGTGCGTGAGCGGCTACACACCCATCATGGACACGATCCGGAACTGGGTCGCGGCGCACGGTGGACCGGGCCGGCTTGCGAACCGCCACGTGCCGGTGCACGCCATGAACTTCCGGCCCGACGACTTCATCTCCGACGAGGCGATCGCCGCCATGCTGCGGTTCTTCCGCACCGAGATGGCGTTCACGCGCTGGAACCACACCGACTACGGCACCGCCGGGCACGAGATGACCGAGGGGTCCATGGGCGCCGTGTGGGCGTTTATCCTCGACATGCTATCGCAGCTGGACCCGTGAGCCTCTCTGGCTGGCTCCGCATGTGCCGGCGCTCCGCATCTCTGTAGCTAATGACGTCCCATGGACACGGTTATTCTTCTCCACGGGTGGGGCGAGGAGGGCGGCCGGTGGCAGCTGCTCGTTGACCGTGTGGAGGCACGGATGCCGGGCCGGGTGCGCTGGGTCGTGCCCACGGCGCCGGCCCTGCCCCAGCCGCTTGCCGAGAACCGCGTGCTCCCCGCATGGTACGGCCTCGAGCGGCGGCAGGAGGGCCGGCAGTGGTTCCACGTCGCGGCCACGAGCCTGTACCTCGAGGCGACGGCACGGGTGATCCGGATGGTGGAGGAGGCGGTGGCGGCCGGCACGCCCCCGGAGCGGATCGTCGTGGGTGGCGTGTCGCAGGGCGGGAGCATGGCGCTCGCGGCGCTTTTGCTCATGCGCGCGCCGCGGCTCGGCGGGGTGTTTGCCGTCAGCGGAGCCCTCCAGGCCTTGGAGACGCTTCAGAAGTACGTGGCGCACCGGGGCGGGGCCGAGGGGCTTGCCGCCAGCGACACGCCCGTGTTGTACATGCAGGGCGGCGCCGACTACGTCACAGGCAGCGACCAGATGGACATGACGCGGGACTACATGGCGCGGGGGCTAGGCTTCACCAGCTGGCACCACTTTGTGGTGGCGGGGGCGCGGACAGAGTTTGCGCCCGAGATGGTGGCAGAGGCGGCCGCCTTCATCTGCGAGTGTCTCGCGTAGAATGCATATTTCATGGACACGGTGATCCTCTTCCACGGGTGGGGCGAGACGGGCGCGCGGTGGGACGAGTTGGTGCGGCTCGTCGAGGAGAGGCGGCCGCAGCGGACCCGCTGGGTAACTCCTACGGCACCCGAGGCGCCACAGCCAACGGTAGGCGGCCGCATTTTCCTGTCGTGGTACGACATCGAGTTCATCGACGAGGGCCGCCACCGGTACCACGGAGCCGTCACGTGTCTGTATCTCGAGGCGGTGGGGGGCATGATCCGGGTGGTGGAGGCGGCGGTGGAGGCGGGCACGCCGCCCGAGCGGATCGTCATCGGTGGGTTTTCCCAAGGCGGGAGCATGGCGCTCGCGGCGCTCTTGCTCATGCGAGAACGCCGGATCGGCGGGGCGATTCTGATCGGCGGAGGGCTCATGTCGCTCGAGACGCTCCGGAAGTACGTGGCGCACCACGGGGGCGGGGCGGTGCTTGCCAACCGCGCGACGCCGGTGTTGTTTCTCCACGGCGACACTGACTACGTCACGGGCAGCGACCAGATGGACATGACGCGGGACTACCTCCTCCGGGACCTCGAGTTCACCGACTGGCACCACCGCACGTTTCCCGATGTGTCGCATCGAATCTCGCCCGAGATGGTGGCGGAGGCGGCCGCCTTCATCTGCGAGTGTCTCGCGTAGAATGCATATTTCATGGACACGGTGATCCTCCTCCACGGGATTGGGACGCAGGGGGAGCTGTGGCGGCCGTTCATGGAGCAGGCGGAGCAAGCGATTGCCCACCCAGTCCGCTGGCTCACCCCCACGGCACCGGTGACGCCGCAGCGGTGGATGGGCGGGAAGCCGTACTCGTCGTGGTTCGACTATGAGGAGATTGTGGAGGGCGGGCGGCGGTACGTGCCGGCCGTGACCCTGCTGTACATCGAGGCGGCAGCGGGGGTGATCCGGATGGTGGAGGAGGTGGTGGCGGGCGGCACGCCGGCGGAGCGGGTCGTGCTCGGGGGCTTTTCGCAGGGGGCCAGTCTCGCGCTCGCGGTGCTTGTGCTTGCACGGGGGTTCCGGCTCGGCGGGGTGTTCACCTTTGCGGGCTCTCTCCTGTGCATCGACACGATCCGGGAGTACGTGGCGCACCACGGTGGCGGCAGGATGCTTCCCGGGCGCACGACGCCTGTGCTCATGCTCCGGGGCGGCCGTGACTACATTAGCGGCAAGGACCAGGCGGACATTACGCGGGACTTTCTCCTCCGGGACCTTGGATTCACGAGCTTGCACGCACGGGCGTTCCGCGACGCCGACCACGAGGTGACGCCGGAGATGCAGCAGGCTGCGGCGGCATTCGTCCGCGAGTGCTTGGTCTTTTCATAGCGACTCATGGACACGGTGATCCTTCTCCACGGAATGGGCGGGCGTGGGGAGCAGTGGCGGCTGTTTATCGCGGAGGCGGACAGGGCGGTGGCCCGTCCCGTTCGCTGGCTCACCCCCACGGCGCCGGTGATGTCGCAAACGTGGATCAGCGGCAAGCGTTACACCGCGTGGTTCGACTTCGAGGAGATTGTGGAGGGCAGGCGGCGGTACGTGCCGGCCGTGACCCTGCTGTACATCGAGGCGGCAGCGGGGGTGATCCGGATGGTGGAGGAGGTGGTGGCGGGCGGCACGCCGGCGGAGCGGGTCGTGCTCGGGGGCTTTTCGCAGGGGGCCAGTCTCGCGCTCGCGGTGCTTGTGCTTGCACGGGGGTTCCGGCTCGGCGGGGTGTTCGCCATGTGCGGGTCGCTCCAGTGCGTTGCGACTCTACGGGAATACGTAGCCCACCATGGCGATGTGGCGCTCGCGAACCGCAAGACGCCTGTGCTAGCTCTCCTGGGCGGCCGTGACTACATCAACGGCAAGGACCAGGTGGACCTCACGCGGGACCTCCTTCTCCGGGACTTTGACTTCACCCACTTCCACGCACGGGCGTTCCACGACGCCGACCACGGGGTGACGCCGGAGATGCAGCAGGCTGCGGCAGCGTTCATCCGCGAGTGCCTCGAGTGACATGCACGTGGTGCTTCTCCTCCACGACCGCGGCAAGCTGGCGCGGTTCTGGGAGCCGCTCGTGGAGACGGCGGGCGGCCATCCGCTCGCGGCCTCCACCCACTTTGTCTTCCCACAGGCGCCCGGCGAACAGTGGTACCGCTTGGACCGGAGCGACGTCGCCATCATCACCGAGCCCACGTCGTTTGTGGCGGCCGTGGCGCAGATGCAGCAGTCGGTGGCGGAGCTCGTGGCCAGGGGCGTCAACCCGGACCACATTGTGATCGGAGGGGTGGGCCAGGGCGGCGCGATCGCGCTCGCGCTGTTGCTCCTCATGCCCAACGTGCGCGTGGGCGGTGCCTTGTGCTTTGGGTCGCACGTGCCGGTGCTTGCGACGGTGCGGGCATACGTCGAGAGCAACGGCGGCGCCGCGGTGCTCGTGAACCGCGACACCCCCGTCTACTACGCGCAGGGGGGGCACGACCACGTCCTCGACCCGCGTGGAGCGGAGACGACGCGGCGGTACATGCTCGACGAGCTCGGCTTTTCCGACTGGCAGAACCGGATGGTGCCCGAGGCCAAGGACGCAGAGACGCCGGTGGTGTGGCCAGAGGTGTGGCGGTTCATTGTGCGCGCGCTCACGACGCGGCGCGACGGTCCCTAGGTGTGCGGTCCTGCGTGCAGCGTGTTTCTCATGCGCGGCGCGTTCGTTGTGATCGAAGGGTTGGACCGGTGCGGCAAGAGCACGCAGGCGGAGCGGCTTGCGGCACGGCTCGGTGCGGAGCTCGTCAAGTTCCCGGACCGCAGCACGCCGACGGGCGGCGTGATCAACCACTTTCTCACGACGCCCGAGGCGCAGCTCGACGCGCACGCGGCGCACCTCTTGTTCCTGGCGAACCGCTGGGAGTGCGCGGCGCGGATTGAGACAGAGCTTGCGGCGGGGCGGCACGTGGTGGCGGACCGCTACCTCTACTCGGGGATTGCGTACTCGGCGGCGCAGGGGTTGGACCGCGAGTGGTGTCGCCAGCCCGACCGCGGCTTGCTCCGCCCCGACGTGGTGGTGTTCTTGACGAACGAGGTGGAGGAGTTGACGACGCGCGCCGGGTTTGGCGACGAGCGCTACGAGCGGCGCGAGTTGCAGGAGCAGGTGCGGCGCGAGTTCGAGGCGGTGGGGCTGCGCGAGGGGGCGTACTGGAAGCGGGTGGAGGTGACGGGGCATGGCATTGACGCGGTCGAGGCGCTCGTGCAGACGGCAGTGGGCGACGTGGCGACGTACGGAGCCGCGCCGTTGGCGCGGTGGTAGCGCGTGGACACAAGGGCCGGACGCGGTGCGCGCGAGCCGCAACACCCGTGTGCACATAGAACTAGTCTACCCCAACGCATCCACCTCCTTGAGCCGCTGCAAGACGCGCTCCTCGCTCACCTCGGCCAAGCAGCCCGCCACAAACACCTCGTCCACAACCACGCCCACCTTGTGGAAGTTGAACACCAAGTCCAACTCACACACGTTGTCAAAGTACTTGTCCAACACCTCCACCACCAAGTGCAAGCTCTCCAAGCACGCCAACTCGTTGCTGGCGGCGCCCACGCCGCACACAAAGTACAAGCCGGCGTAGCGCCGGTACACCAAGCGCACGCCCTGGCACTCGACAAAGTTCAGCTGGTGCTTCGAGTCCCGCAGCAGCACCAACTTGTAGATCTGCGCCACCCAGTGGCGCTGCTCCCGCACGCTGTACGGCTCCCACCACTTGGCCACCCGCGTCCGCCCCTGCCGGTTGATCACGAGAAGGAAGCGGATCTGGTCCATGGGTGCAGGACGCCCGTTCCCCGCTACCCCGCATTTCACCCGCTCTTCCCATGGACAACGTTGCGTGCACCGTCGCGTTCCGGCCGCTCCGGCTGAACCTCGTGCTGTTGCCGGGCAGCGTCGCCAGCTTGTTGTTTGCCGGCAACGTGCCCGTGCAGGATGTTGTCGTCGAGGTGCGCCACCGCCTGCGCGCCGTCTTTGCCGGCTGGTCGGGCATGGTGAGCACCGGCGACGCGCTCGAGCTCGACGCCGCTGCCGGCCAGGCGTGGGGGCTTGCTGACGGCGCCAAGGCCGCCCTTTCCATCCGCTTCAACACCCCTGCGGCCGCCGCTGTCCAGCTCGAGCCGTTGACGCCCGCCGACTGGGAGGTTGTCGAGCTCCACGCCCAGTTTCTCGAGGACCGCTTGTTGAACCAGACGCGCTGTGTTGCCCCGAGCCAGACGCTCGTGGTGTACCCCACTGCAGCCACCACGGCGCTGTTGGTGGTTGTCAGCATGGACGTGGCTGGCGACTTTGCCCGGCTTCTGCCCAACTGCGAGGTCAGCATTGCCCCGAAAAAGGCTCCTGTCGAGGAGGCCCCCGCCGAGGTGCCGGTGGCTCCGGTGGCTCCTCCTGTGCTCTTGCGCGGCATTGCCCTTCCTCACCCGGCGTTCCCCGCCGCCGTTCCGGGCTACACCGTGTACCTCGACGCCGACGTGATGGCGCTGGTCGGCGCCACCAGCCATGTCTCGGTGCTGGTGGTGTCGGGGCCCGGCCACACTCAGGACGAGGAGAGCATCGAGGCCACCCGGGTCACCGCCGCCGTGGTGCACCACGCGGCCCTGTTTGGAACGTCTCATGTTGGCCTTCTGCCCAACCTCGCTGTCGCCTTGGGTGTCACCGGCACCATCGGCTCGGTCGTGGCGCTCTCTGCCGCGCCGCCGCCCTTCACCAGTCTTCCGTCCACCGTCTACGTCCACCCCTACACCACAACACTGCCGCAGGACACGCGCATCCACAAGAAGGAGCGCGCGGCGCTTGCGGCAGCGGTTGCAGACGCGCTCTACGGCGCCGGTCTCAACACCCTGGCGTGGACCAACTTTGCAGTGCTTCCGCGCATGGACGGGCTTCCGCACGGCGGCATGTTGGAGTTCAAAAAGTGCGGCGAGGGCTGGATCGCCCCGCACACACGGGGTGCCGTCAAGATCGATCTCAAGCCGTGGGTCGTCAAGAAGGAATCCGAGGTGCCGACCGCGAGCTTGGCACCGGAGACAGAGACGGTGTCGCGCGCTGTTGTTGGCGTTGACGCCATTCTTGCGTCCGCAACGCGCTTCCTCCGCCGCCCCACCGGCGTGCTTCTCCACGGCCCACTGGGCTGCGGCAAGACCGTGGCGGCAACAGAGATTGCACGCCGCCTCCACGCTGCCGGGGTGCACACCCTCACGGTGCGCTGCGAAGACCACGCCAGCGAGCTGTTCAACACGCTCAAGACGGCGATGAGCGCATGGGCCGCGGAATGCGCCTGGCATGCGCCCAGCGTCCTTGTCCTTGACAATGTCGAGGCGATTCTCCCAGTGCCAGGCGAGCACCAGGACCAGGGCCAGAGCTCGCAGGCTGCAGAGCACCTTGCAACCCTCATGGCGAGCATTCTGGCGACGCGGCAGGTGGCCGTGTTGGCGACAGCGCCGGGCCGCGAGGCGGTGAGCAAGGTGGTGTTCCAGGGCCACATGTTGGAGGAGACGGTCAAGTTGGGCACGCCGGACAAGACATTGCGCGGAGAGTTGCTTGCAGCATACGCTGCCGAGGCCGGGGCGGCGTGGGACGTGGAGTTGGGCGACGTGGTGGCGGAGACGGAGGGGTATGTGGCCAGCGACTTGCGGATCTTTGTTGAGCGGTGCGTGGGCGAGGCGCTTGCCGAGGGCGAGCCCGACGAGTTGGTTCTCTCGCAGAAGGCGGTCACCAGCACGCTTGCGTCGTACACGCCGTCGAACCTCCGTGGGGTGAAGCTCCAGAAGTCGTCGACGTCGTGGGCCGATATTGGCGGGTTGGGCGAGGCCAAGACGGTGCTTCTCGAGACGCTCGAGTGGCCAACCAAGTACGCACCGATTTTTGCCTCGTGTCCGCTCCGGCTCCGGCTGGGCATTCTTCTCTACGGCTATCCGGGCTGTGGCAAGACGCTTCTTGCGTCGGCGGTGGCGGGCCAGTGCGGGCTCAACTTCATCTCCGTGAAGGGCCCCGAGATTCTCAACAAGTACATTGGTGCACTGGAGCAGTCGGTGCGAGAGTTGTTTGAGCGGGCTCAGCTGGCCAAGCCGTGCATCTTGTTCTTTGACGAGTTTGACCTGATTGCGCCCAAGCGCGGGCACGACTCGACCGGCGTGACGGACCGGGTGGTGAACCAGATGTTGACACAGATGGACGGCGCAGAGGGCCTCGACGGCGTGTACGTGCTTGCGGCTACGCTGCGGCCGGACCTCATCGACTCGGCCTTGTTGCGGCCGGGGCGGCTCGACAAGAGCGTCATCTGCGACATGCCCGGCCAGCGGGACCGCGTGGACATTTTGAAGTGCGTGACGGCCAAGATGGAGATCGACGCGCTGGTGCTGTTGGAGACCGTGGCGGAGCAGGTGGCAGGGTGCTCCGGAGCCGACCTCCAGGCGTTGGCGTACAACGCGTACCTCAAGGCGGTGCACCGGCGGTTGGCGGAGGACACGCCGCAGGTGGAAAAGCAGCACGTCGAGTGGTTCCAGAGCGGCGCAGTGACGGGGGCGCGCCGGGCAGCGGTGCAGGCGCAGGTGGAGGCGTTGTTGGAGCTGGCCACTGCCAAGGCGGATGCCGCGGAGGTGAAGCGGCCGGTGGTGGTGATCACCAAACAGGACTTTGACGAAAGCGTGGCAGACACCAAGCCGAGCATCAGCCGGAGCGAGATGGCCAAGTTGGAGCGCATCTACCTGCAGTTTGTGAGCGGCCGTGAGGGGAACATGGAGGACGGCGACGGCGGGAGCGAGATCGGCAGCCGCACCACGCTCATGTAGCGAGGGCACGCCTGCAGAGCTGCGCCGCGACAATGTTACACTCGCATTAGGCATACACCCATATTACCCCTGCTACACCATCGTCACCTTGCAGTCGGCCGCGGTCGTGGCCAACACCTCCTCCACCGTCCATCTCGGCTTCTCGCCCTTGGTCTTGCTGCCGCCGCCCACGCCGCTGGAGAACTTGAGGAACAACTTGTCGCCAATCTCCAGGATCTGGGTGATGACATAGTCAAGGTCCTCCTTCGTGAGCGCGGAGCTCATGCAGAAGCGCACGCGCGCAAGCGTCAACGGCACCGCCGGGTAGCCCACAATCACAACGGCAATGCCGCGCTCGTACATGGCGCGCAGGAACGCCGGCATCTTGGCCGGGAGGAACAACATGACGGGAATGACCGGCAGGTCGTCGATGCCGTAGACGATGAAGCCCAAGCGCTTGAGCGCCAAGCGGAGGTAGCGCAGGTTGAAGGCGATGCGCTGCAACCGCTCCGGCCCCTCGCCGGGGTTCAACTTGTTGTCAATGATGCGGAGCGACGACATGATCTGCGCGAGCACCGGCGGTGCCACCAGCTCGCCGTAGATGGTGGTCAGCGTGTCGAGGCGGAGGCGCTCAATCACCGCTCGGGAGGCGGCGACGTAGCCGCCGGTCGCGCCAAAGCTCTTGGTGAAGGTGCCCATGAGCAAGTCCACGCGCGCCGGATCCACGCCAAAGTAGTCGCACATGCCCTTGCCGTGCGGTCCCATGGCGCCGATCGAGTGCGCCTCGTCCATGAAGAGGTAGCACTTGTACTTTTCCTTGAGCTCCACGAGCGCGGGGAGGTTCGTGGCGTTGCCCTCCATCGAGTACAAGCCCTCAACGGCAATGATGATCTTGTTCCACGGCCGGTGTGTCTTGGGCTGGCCCGAGCTGATCTGCTCGCGGAGAAGCTTCTCCAACGCAGCCATGTCGTTGTGCGGGAACACCTTCACGACTGCGCCCGAGAGCCGCACGCCAAAGCGGATGCTCGCATGGTTGAGCTCGTCGCTGATGACAAGACACTTGGAGTCCACAAGCGACGTAAAGAGGTTGGCATTGGTGCCGTAGCCCATGGAGAACACCAACGCGTCCTCCTTGCCGACAAACTCCGCCACCACCCTCTCGCACTCGAGATGGAGGTCGGAGGTGCCGGCCTGGGCCCGGGGCCCACACCCGCTCACGCCGTACTCGCGGGCTGCCTGCACGGCGGAGTCGGTGCACACGCCCGAGCTCTGGCCGAACCCGAGGTAGTTGTACAGCAGGAGATTGAGACACTCCTTCACGCTGCCGGTGTAGGTGTAGGTCTCGTTCACGTTCACGCCGGAGGTGATGCGCTCAAAGCACTTGACAAAGCGGCCGGGAGCCCCGCAGATGGGGCGCGCAAAGCAGTCGTCAATGCGCATCTTCAAGCGCCGGACGTAGAACAGCTCAAAGCCCAGGTACCACGGCGCGTAGCCGTCCTTGGCGACAAGCGCCAGGAACTCCTCCGGGTAGAAGCGCTTGCCGAAGAAGTCGCGGATGTGGCCGATGCCAATGAGAATGAGGTAGTTGAGGTACGTGGCGATGAAGATAATGTAGGGCGGGTCGTCCACAAGCGGCTCCGGGAGGGGCGTGCCCGCGGCGTGTGAGCTCACGTAGAGGTACTCCTTCAGCGTGAGCGCACCAAACTCCCGGTCGGCGCGTTCCGCAAGCGGCCGGAGATCAGGGGGAGCGTTCGGGATCCGCAGCGACATGGAAGCAGGAGGTGGGCGAGACAGAACGCGCGTTTATTGCAGGCGCAACACACAGGACGCCGTGCACGTGCCAAACACGTGCACATGACACGTGACTAGTGCTTCCGGCGGCGCGGCTTGGCCACCTTGCGGGCCTTGGGCCGCTCGCGCTCGTCGTCGTCGCCGCGCGCCTGTTTCCACTTGAGGCGGTTCTTCTGGCCGCGGACGGGGCCCTGCTGCACCGCGTCGAGGTACGCGCTCATCCCCTCCTCCGGCAACGCCTCTTCCGCGTCGATCACCAACTTGCCGTTCTTGGTCGGGAACGCCGCCGCCCGCGACGCCTTCTTTGCCTTGCGCGGCGCCGACGACGAGATGTGTGCCAACGCGCTCTGGTCCAAGAGGTCCAACGGGTTCTCCAGCTCCACAATGAACTGCTTCCCCTTTGCCCCTCTCGCCGCCGCCGCCTCCTCCTCCCCCTCCTCCTCCTCCTCGCTGTCCAGCAACACGTCGTCGTACGCGTTCCCGTGCTCCCGCGCACCGCCCTCTGCCTTCTCCTTCCGCCCGGCCCGTTCCCGGCTCTTGCGGATGTTCACCAACAACTTCGAGTCCTCCGCCGGCATCGCCGCCTCCACCGCCTCGAACCCAAACCGCCGGATCATCCGCTCGATAATGTGCTTGATCTTGGCGTTGAACGCACGCTGGTGCGTGTTCAGCGCCTGGAGAAGCTTCGGCAACAACTCCCCGAGCCGCGGCCGGAGCACCTCCTCCGGGAGCGCCACCACCTCGTTCTTGACAAACCCCACCGCCGCCTTGGCAATGTCACGCCCGGGCGCAAGCAAGCAGTAGTCCTCCACCGTCGTGCACACCTCCACAAGAAGATCGTGGTCGATCTGGTCCCGGAACTTGTACACCACAAGCCCCAACGCCGTGATGGTGCGCTTCCGCGCCACGCTCTCACCCGTGAGCCCCGCCACCACCATCACAACAAACTCCCGGAGCGACGCCGCCACCGGCTCGCCGCCCTCGCCAAGCTCCGCCATGTCCACCACACCGCCCGCCGCCATGCGCTCCGCCATCGCCACGAGCGTCTCAAACGCCGCCTCGCGCGTCTTTGCGTTCGTGTCGTTGATGGAGAACACCACCACCGGAAGCGTCTGCGGCACAAACACAAGGCTCGCATCCGGAAGAAGCGCCACCACCGTCTGGAGCGCCCGGAGCCGCGCCACGCGCGCCGAGTCGACCGAGTCCGGCGCTGTCGCCAACACCTGCTGGATGTTGCCGAGGTAGCGCTCGAGCAGCACACGGCCGGCCGGCGACTCGCCGAGCTTGGAGATGATGCGGAAAGCACGCTTCTGGAGAAGCGGGTCCTGCGACGGCGCCACCGCGGCGAGCACCAGAAGAAGCGGGTCGTGCAGCGCCGCCGGGAGAAACGGCGCCATCTGCACCACGAGATCCATCATCGTGAGCGAAAGACGGATCGGCGCCTGCGTGTCGTCGTCGTCCAAGGCGGTGCGGAGAAGCGCGCACACCTTGTTGAAGGCATCCGCAAGGTCGTCCGGCACCAGCACCGTGAGAAACGCCCGGATGGTGTCGCTGATGAAGCCACGGCTCTCAGGGGGTGTCTGCGAGTAGACATTGAAGAGCACCGAGAGCATGTTGGCGGCCTTGGTGGCGAGGTGCGCGCGCGCTGCCTCCACAGCCGCCGCCGGGTGCTCGTGCGCCACCAACACGTCCTCGCTCACCACCTGCAGCTCGACCAACACGCGGAGTGCCTGGCAAATGACGGGGCGGAGCGCCACGTTCTCGTACAACAAGCTCGAGAGCAGCGCAAGAAACTGGTCGGTCACCGACTTGGCAACGTCGGTGGTGCCCGTGCAGCACCCGACAAGCACGTGCCAGAGCTGGTCCACAAGCGTCGCGACAATCTTGGCGTGCACCGACTCGGGCGCAAGCAGCTGCTCCTCGAGCGCGCGGATGGAGGGCGCAATGGTGTGCTGGAAGAAGGCAAGCGGCGTGTGGTGCACGTTGTCGCGAAGAAGCGGGACCATCCACGCACGGCCGGGACGCGTCGGCAGCGGCTTAACGAGATTGAGCGGGAGCGCCAGAAGCACCGCCTCGGGGCCAACCGCGGCAATGGCAGCAGCAAGACACGCGTCGGCGGCGGCCCGGTGCGCAAACGCCGACGTCTCGTCCGTGCGCCACGCACCAATCGTCTCCACAAGCGGGAGAAGGTCGGGGTTGGCGCGCGTGCGGAGACGTGCGAGAAGCGCCGCCACCACGCCGATCGAGTGCTCGAGGCAGTGCGTGTAGCGGACACCTGTGAGGAGCGCCGTGACGGCGGCGGCCGTTTCGGTGATGGCGTCGTCCACCGTCTCGTACGCCTCCGGACTCACCAACACGTCGTCCGAGAAGCACTCCGCCACGGCAATCATGCCCTGTGTTGCCAGCGAGGCAATGTCCTGCAGATCGGCAGCGCAGTACGTGAGGAGGAGCTTGAACACGCGCGGCACGCGCTTCACGGCGTCCTCGGCATCCACACGGGCGTAGCCGGCCATGGCCTTGGCGACAACGGCAAACCACGGTGCCGCGAGATGGGTGTCGTTCACGGCGGGCCGGAGATCGAGCACCACCGCCAACAGCTTGCGAAAGCGGTCTGCGTCGACGCCTCCCGCGGCGAACATGTGCTCAAACACCCCCAAGGCCGCCTGCACCATGTACTGGTCCAGCGTGCGCGCCACTGCAAGAAGCCCGTCGCAGAGCGCAACAAGGTCCTTGCTCGGCCACGTGCCGGCTGCACACACGGCGCCCGCGAGCTGGAGCGCGTGCACCGTCAACGCCGTGTTCTTGTCACCGAGGGCCTTCTCGATGGTGTGGAGCGTGTATGCAGCCGCAGCACGGGCACCCGGGTGCTCGATGGAGGGCCCGGCCGGAGGGTGAGACATGACGTACGCCACGGCCTCGACACCGGCCTTGCGCACCTTCGGGCGCGGGTCTGTGGCCAACTCCAACAACGCCTCGAGCGCACGCGCAGGCGTGACGGCACGGTGGCTCGCGTTCCAGGCCTGGAGATCTTGCGCCGCGAGCACGTGGGCAAGTACACCGCAGGCGGCACGGAGCACGGGCGCCGCGGCCCCGGCGGCGGTCATGGCTCCGCCCACGGCGCCCAACACCTGAGCAAAGTGCTGGCGGAGCAAGGGCCCGGGCACGTGCTCGACAACGACGTTGGCGAGGTAGGTGGCGGCGGCCGCAACGTCGCCGCCGGAGTCCACAAGCAGAAGAAACAGCACAAAGTACGCGGCGGGCGAGCGGTCGTCGCCACTCTCGGCCAAGTTCTCCTCGACCGCGGCAAGCACCGTGGCCGCCTGGCGCTGGTTGTCCAACTTCAGCGCGTGCTGGAGGCGGATGCGCTCAAGCGTGAGATCCATTTGAAAAAAAAAACTGGCGGAGCTGCACGCAAGTCATCGCGCATTTTCCTCCTTCTCGACGACATGAAGGGGCTTGTGCGCATCCGGTTGGCGAACATGGGCCGCAAGCACAACCCGGTGTACAACGTGGTGGTGACGCGTGCGCACAAGCGCACGACGGCAAAGCCGATCGAGGTGATCGGCACGTACGACCCCGTGCCGGTGCACGTGCCGGGCGAGCGGCCGACGAAGGACGTGCGGTTGGACTTTATGCGTGCGCGCTACTGGCTCGGTGTGGGTGCGCAGCCGACGCCGACGGTGCAGCGGTTGCTCAAGAAGGGCGGGTTGTTGCCGGAGGACTGGCCGCGGGCCGAGGAGACCAAGTACGGCGCGGGACGCGCGGTGGTGGAGCCGGCGCAGGTGATCCGCGAGGTGTGAGGGCATGCGCACGTGCGCACGGACGGCGTGGCCAGGCTTGTACATACTCTAGATCCGCAACTTGGACATCTTGCGCTCCTTGGACAACTTGGTGGCGACCCACGTGCTCGCGTACATGTTGCAGCGGTCGATCGACGTGCCCGGCGTGCGCACCGCCGCGGCCTCGCACGCGAACCCGTGCTCCTCGAACACCGCAACGTACCACGGGTGCACGCTTGCCAGCCGCAACATCACGCGTCCGCCGGCCGCCAACGCACGGTACAACAAGCGCACTTCGTCGCCCGCGTCTGTGCCCGTCGGGTCGAACCAGTCCATGTGGTCCATGATGACGATGATGGTGAAGGTCCCCGACGTGACCCGCGCCAACACCTCGTTCAACGTGTCCGTGTGGAGCCGGAAGTCCTCGATCGGCGAGTCCGGTGCCGTCAACACGTCGTAGCCGCGGCGCGTGAGATACTCGGGGCAGTTGTCAGGCGCGTAGCACGCCTGGAGACAGAGGTAGTAGAAGTAGTTGTCGCTCAGAACCAACGAGCGCCGCACGATCGGGTCGAGCGTGTCGACAATGTAGTCGAGAATGCTGCCGTTGATCATGTTGGCCTGGTTCACCGGCACACCGAGTGCCTTCCACAAGAACAACAGGTTGTTGACAATCAACTTGCCCACGAGCGGCAGAAAGATGGCCGGCCGCACCCGCAGCGTCCAGATGGAGATCTGCTCCTCGAGCGTCGTGGCACGGCACATGCGCTCCACGTCGCCCACCACGCCCGCCTGCCGAAACACCCAGTGCGCAAACTTCAACGCCCACCGCGTCGAGCCCGTGTCGTAGTACAACCCGTTGCCCTCCTCGCTGAACGCACGCCCGCCCTTGTCGGTCCAGAACTGGAGCGCCTGCAGCAGCATGTACGGCAGGAGCTCCGTCGCGAGAAGCTCGCGGAAAGCGGCACACTTGCCGCGGCCGAACATCAGCCACATCGTCTCGTACGGAAGCCGCGCCTTGAAGCACGCAAGCTTGAGTTCGAGGAGATGGTTCTGCGCGGGGTTGAGGTCCACGCCGTGGAGCCGCCGCGGCGGGGTCGCGAGCGTCGCGTAGTGCAACAAGTTGTCGCCCGCCGACGTGATGGCCAACACGTTGTCGTTCGCCGAGAAGCGGAGAATCTTGTCGTCCTCGCGCGGGTCCTCCCACGTGAAGGCGTAGATGTACTGGTTGTTGAACTGCGCCACGAGCGGGTTCATCTCGTTGTAGTAGACCCGCCAGATCTGCTTCTGGTAGTAGATGCTCGGGAACGGAAGCCCCCGCGTCTGGTTGTCCACCGCCGCCTCGTGGCCCTTCAGCACCGGCACCACCGAGTCCTGCTCGCTGGGAACAAGGTACGGCAGCTCCGTGGCGTGCGCGTTGAGCCGGTCCACAAGCAGCGCACAGCGTGCCTTGTCGCACCCCACCCAGATGTAGTACGGGATGTTGCCGAGCCCGCGGTTGACGAGATTGAGCGACTTGATGGTCCCGAAGCGGTACTCGAGGAAGGTGCGGCGCGACGCGTCCAAGTGGACGTTGTCAAACTCAAACCAGATGCGCCAGAAGTTGCGCGGGATCCACCCCAGGTGCCGCCCCACGAGTCCGCCAAGCGTGTCCACGCGGCCCGTCGTGTGCAGCAGCGACAGCACCCCAAAGTCGGCCACTGTGATGAAGCCAGTCTCCTTGTTGAGAAGCGGCGCCACGTGGTCCACGGCCAGGAAGTAGGTCGGAATCATGCTCAACAGGTACAGGAAGGTGACAAGGTCCACACTCCCGCCCGCCAACTGCGTCACCTGGTTGAACGACAGCGCGTCCGCACACACCACCTCCACGATCCCCTGCTTGATGTACGGCGCAAGCCGTTCCCGCGCCACTGCACACAACAGTGGCAGGAGGTCCACGAGAATCACCCGCGCAAAGTTCTTGCGCGAGAGCTTCACCAACAGGTCCACGTAGGCAATGTTGTAGCCGGTCCCGCCGCCCACGTCCACCCACACAAGCTTCTTCTGCGTCGGGTGCAGCGCAAGCACGTGCGCAAACGCCAACTGGAGCGCCTGCTCGCGGCCCTTGAGGAGCCGCGTCCGCGTCGAGTCGTACACCGACGCCTGGCTCTTGTAAAAGTGCTCCAACTCGTCCTGGTGCAGCGACGGGGTGCCCCGGAGAAACGGCCGCACAAAGCACAGGTACGCAAACACCGCAAGCGGCCGGAGCGCCAGCCGCATCAACACCAGCGCCGCAACCGCAACCGCAACCGCCGCCGCCGCCACAAGCGTCTCGGGTCTCAGAACCCCCGCGTGCTGAACAAGATCGACTGGAGAGACAAGGAACATGGCGCGGGAGGCGGCACCGCCAGGGCCCCGCTCCCGCGTTATATACAGCGCCCAACCGCGGCCGACCGCTTGCCGAACCGGGCAAAACCCCCACGTGTGTCCCGCCGGCGGCCCGATGAGGTGAAAACGTGGGGCGATAAGCGCCGCTCCGCCAACGAACGGCGCCGCCCACGTGGGTCGCGCGTCGCGACACGCACGCTACCCGCCCATTGTTGGGCTCCCGGCGCCTCGGACGCGCCGGCCTAAAACCAGCGCGTGCGGGGCGGCTCCACGTGCTCCGGGTGGAGCATCTGCGCGAGTTCCGCCGCACGCGCCTCGTACGCGCGCTGCTTGGTGGTCAGCGCGTCGATCTTGGCCCCGAGGAACTCGAGCCGGCTCTTGAAGGGCGCCGCCGTTGCGGCCGTGCCAAGCGTCGCCACCTCCTGCTCCCACTTGGCCACCTTGGCGCCCTCCATCGCCAACAACGCCGCCACCAGCTCCGCCTCGAGCGTGGCGTACACGTGGCGGTCCGCCACAAGCAAGCGGAACGCCTCGCGGTGGAGCGGCTTGCCCGGCCGGATCTCCACCACCAACCCCCGGTCGCGCGTGAGAGCAATGAGGTTGGCACGCTCGAGCGCCGCCAACGTTGCGGGGTCCTTGAGGAACGGCAGCGCCGCAATCTCGCACGACGTGACGGTGCCGTGTGCCGCAAGCCGCTTGACGAGTTCCCACGCCTGCAGCGGCGTGTAGTCCGCGTTCAGATGGCGGATAAGCTGCACCACCTGTTCTGCCAGCTGCGACACCATGGCCTCGACGGCGCCCATCGGGTTCTCGCCCAGCACCACGCGGCGCACAAACGCCTGGAGGTCGAGCATGCGTCCGCCAAGCGGAGTCACCGCCTCGTCCACCTCCAGCAACTGTGTCTCGACCTTGGCCTGCTCGAGCAGGTGAAGCACGTAGTTCTTGGCCATCTCCACCAGCGCGTCGCTGAGCACCACCGAGCGGAAGATGTGGTTCGGAAGCACCTCCAGGAGCGTCTGCACCAGACCGATTTCGTCCGTGATGAACACCACATGAGCAATGCCAAGCAGCACAAGCAGGGCACCAAACTCGGCAATCTCGCGGTACACGTGCCCGTGTGCGTCCAGCTTGGACGCAAACCGGTCGACCACCACCACTGGCTTGGCCTCGGGATGGCTCTGGAGGTAGTCGGCCTCCTTGAGCACCTGCGGCGGTGCGTCCGAGTCCAGGTCCAGTGCCTGTGCAGCCACAGTGCCCTCTGTGTATCCCTCGAGCGCGACGTTGCGGACGGCGCCAACCGCCACCAGGAACATGCTCTTGATGGTGTCGGTCGTCAGCTCGTTGAGGCCCGACTTCTGGCCCGTCAAGCCCTGCACTGCAAGATCCACAAACACGGCCACGTTCTTCAACCACGGGAAGGTGGGCCAGTAGCCAAGCTCGCTGGCAAGAGCAGCCATCAACTGCGCGTCGGTGCGCAGCTGCACCAACCGCTCGCAGTCGAGATACAAGACGTTGCTGCGGTCGTGCAACGCGTGCTCCATCACCAACTCGTACTTGCCGCTGCCGCGCGGGCCCTGCACCACAATGAAGGTGTCCAGGTTGTCCTCGATGGCGAGCTTGATCTGCGACGCAAGGTTGTCGCGCTCGGCCCAGAGATGCAGCAGCGCCGGGTAGTTTTCCTCAGCAGAGCCACGGAGGTAGAGACGCGCCGAGGTGACGTACGAGCGCACCCAGTGTTCAAACTGGAAAAGCGGCTGCAACCACCACGTGTTGCGGTAGGACGAGAGACGGTACCGGTGCGTCACTTTCGCGGCGATGGACCATTCGCGGATGGGGTCGAAGATGACAACGGCAAGAGCAGCCGCAAGCGCAAGAAGAATGGGGATGCTGATGCGCTGATGGTTCACGATCGTGTCCCAGACGGGGTTGGCACGGGCGGGAATGGGCTCGTACTTGAGGTGCACGGTGGTGTCGTTGAGCTTGAGGCCGGTGATGCAGTTCTTGGCGCTGGCGGCGGCACGCGTGGAGCGGAACTTGACAAAGGCGTAGCGCGGGAGGTCCTTCATGCCCGGCGGCGGCGGGACAATGTCGAGGATGACGCCGTAGCGGCGGAACAAGAGGTACATTTCCTCCTCGGTGAGATCGGGGCCCTCGAACGTCACCTTGAGCTGGGACAGCGGATAGCGGCGGAGGTCCTCGATCCACGGCACGCCCTTGACCTCGTAGGCAACCGGGTGGAACCAGCGCAGCCACCACCACTTTTCGGCGCGCTTGGCGGCGACGTTGGCGTGCACCACCTTGAAGAACTGCTTGGAGGTGGTGCCCGGCGGCACCTCAAAGCGGACAAAGACGCCGCCGTCGCGCTTGATGGGCACGTACTGCGACACGCGGGGGTTGCTGAGGATGCTCGGCGTGCTCTCGGGGGGTGCGATCAAGCGGCACACCTCCTGGCGGAGCCAGTCGTCCGTGCGGCCGCACACGCGGGCGACAAGGTCCTGCTTGACGTCGTAGCGGGACATGCGGAACGGGAGAATGCGGTCGAAGTAGATGAGCGACTCCTCGGTGGAGGTCTGGATCACGCCGGTGTTGGTGGCGTTCGTGTCGTCGGCAACCTCAGAGGCGGAGGAGGCGGTGGCGGCGGTGGCGGCGGCGGAGAGGATGTCTGCATCGCTGGAGAGCGCACGGCGGCCGAGGCGGACAAGGGCCGCCGCCCGGGGCGCGGCGCGGGCAAGGGGCACGAGTGGCGTGCGAAACATGTGTTGCTAGGAAATGTGGAGTTTGGAGAGAAGGGTTTGGATGGAGCCGGAGCCGGGGTCGTTCTCTGTGGCGGTTTCCTTGCGGTCCGTGCTCTCAGTCTGCTCCTCCTGTTCCTGCTTCGGCTCTTCTTGCTCCTGCTCCTCCTGCTTCTTCTCCTCCTGCTCCTCCTGCTTCTTCTCCTCCTGCTCCTTCTCCTCCTGCTCCTCCTGCTCCTGCTCCCGCTCCAGCACACCCTCCTGCTCCTCCTGCTCCAGCCCCACCTCTGGCATCAAAGCCGCCGCATCGTCGGCACCTCCCAACCACACCACGTCCCGCTTCCGGGTAAACCGGCCCACGCGCTCCCGGTTGATCAACACCCGCGGCACCGCCCGCTCCACATCCTCACACAACCCTGCAAACGGCTGCACCTGCAAGGACGTCCCCGCCACCACCACCAAGTCAACCTCGTCGCGATCCTCCTCCCACAAGTCAAAGAACCGCGCCGGCAAGCCCTCGCCAAAGAACACAATGTCCGGCTTGACGTAGCCTCCGCACGCACACACCGGCACCTCGTCGCGCGCCATGAAGCCCTTCAACTCCCCCGTCAGCATGGGCGTCCGGCAGTCAACGCAGTGGTTCTCGGCAAACAGCCCGTGCGCCTCCACCACCAAGGCCGGCAGCACGCCCGCCAACCGCTCCAACGTGTCGATGTTCTGCGTGTACACGCGCCGCAACACCCCCAACTCCTCACACCGGCGCATCAACCGGTGGAACGCCGTCGGCTCAAACTGGCCCGGGTACAAGCCCTTGGCGAGCGTGTAGAAGGGCTTGGGGTTCTCGCGGAAGAAGTCGATGTCAAACACCGCCTCCGCGTACGGGAGATTCAACGCCGCGAGGTTGTCGTAGAGCCCCGAGCCCGGCGAGCGAAAGTCCGGAATGCCGGCGCTGGTGGAGATGCCAGCGCCCACCATGAAGACCACCTGCGAGTAGCGGCCCGCCGCCACGCCCTCCCACACCTGTTCGAGGGATGCCATGCTGCAGTGGCAAATTGCTCGTCGCACACTCTCCATGAAGCAGCGCGTGACGGCTTTGGATCTCCAGGTGCTCGTGCCCGAGCTCCAGCGGGTGGTGGGGCACCGCCTCCTGAACCTCTACAACGTGACCGACTCGAAGCGGCAGTACGTGTTCAAGCTCGCCACGCCTGACTCCAAGCTCGTGCTCGCCGTCGAGTGCGGCTTCCGCCTCCACCTCACGCTGTACGCGCGCACCACCGAGCAGGCGCCGTCGCCGTTCGTCACCAAGTTGCGCAAGCATCTCAAGACGCGCCGCGTCACCGGCGTGTGGCAGTTGGACGCCGACCGCGTTGTGGTGATGGAGTTCAGCGACGGCATGTTCTACCTCGTGCTCGAGTTCTTCTCGGCCGGCAACGTGCTCTTGTTGGACAGCGGGCGCCGCATGATGGCGATCCAGCGGGTGGTCGAGGAGAAGGAGAACAACCAGCGCTACGCCGTGGGCGAGGTGTACCGCGACATTGCGCGCCGCGAGCAGGCACACACGGCGCACGTCTGGCTGGCGGCCGACGTTGCGGCGTGGACCAACGAGGCACCGCCGGGCAAGGCGGCACCGGCCTTTATCAAGTCGGCGTACGTACACGCGCCGCACCTTCTGCTGGACCTTCTCAAGGCGTGCGTGGCGCGCGCGGGCTTGGCGCCGTCCGTGCTGCTCCGCGACGTGCAGGCGGAGGTGGGTGCCACAGAGAAGATGGTGGTGGCGTTGAACGAGGCTGAGCGCTTGTATGCGCTGCTTGTGGCGCCTGGCGAGCACCGCGGGTATATTGTGACGATGCCAAACCCGCACGGGACGGACGACGGTGCGCCGGCGCGGGTGATGGACTCGTTCCACCCGTTTGCGCCGGTGGTGGAGTCGCCGAGAGAGGTGGACGAGGTGGAGACGTACAACGCCACGCTTGACCGGTTCTTTTCGACGATCGAGTCGACCAAGAAGCAGCTCCGGATCCAGCTGCAGCACGCGGTGGCGGCGAAACGGATGGAGGCGGCACGGTCTCACCACACACTGCAGATTGCCAGCTTGGATCTGGTGGAGCAGGCTAACATCCGGCGCGGTGAGTGCATCACGGCCAACGCAGAGTTGGTGGAGACGGCGATGGCGTTGGTGCGCGAGTTGGTGGACCAGGGGTTGGACTGGGGTGTGGTTGAGGGCATGGTAAGGGTGCAGCAGAAGCGTGGCAATCCCGCGGCGACGGCCATCAGGTTGCCGTTGAAGTTGCTCGCGGGGGAGATTGACTTGGCGTTGCCTGGGGCGGAGGCTTTGAGCTCGGACTCGGACTCGGACTCGGACTCGGACTCGGACTCGGACTCGGACTCGGACTCTGAAAGGCCGGCACCGACAACTGTGGCTGTCACCGTTCTGCTTTCTCTCTCCGCATACGCCAACGCGCGGTCCTACTTTGACCGCAAGCGACAGGCGGCGTCGAAGCGCGACAAGGTGGCGGCGTCGGCAACTGTGGCGCTCAAGAACGCAGAGCGCAAGATCGCAGCCGACCTCAAGGCCAAGCTCACGCTCGAAGGCAAGCACGGGAACGATGGTCTGCTTGCACGCATCCGTGCCAAGGCGTGGTTCGAAAAGTTCTTTTGGTTTGTGTCGAGCGAGGGCTATCTCGTGCTTGCGGGTCGCGACAACACGCAGACAGACATGGTCATGGGCCAGTTGCGTGCGGATGGGGACGTGTACGTGCTGGCCGACGTTGACGGCTCGTTGCAGGTGTTGGTGAAGAACCACTACCAGGGGGCGGAGGTGCCGTTTGCGACGCTCATGCAGGCGGGTGTGTATGCGTTGAGCGCGTCCAAGGCATGGGAGAACAAGGTGACCACACTGGCATGGTGGGTTCCGGCGTCGAGCGTGCTGAAGCGCGACTTTGATGGGCTGGAGTTGGAGGCGGGCATGGTGAACGTGGCAGGGGAAAAGTCGTTTCTCCCACCGTGTCAGTTGGTGATGGGATATGGGTTTTTGTGGGTGGGGAGCGAGGCCGAGACGCGGGAGAGGGGCGAGCAGAGACAGGCGCGCGATGCCGAGTCCGGTTTGAGAGAGGTGGCGGTGGAGGCTGTGGCTGACTCCGAGCTCGGTGCCGATGCCGAGGGTGCAGGTGAGGACGAGGCTGGTGCTGACGACGAGACGGGTGCTGACGACGAGGCTGGTGCTGAGGGTGAGGCCAACACCGATGCCGATCCTCGCCCCGGAACGGATACCGAGGCTCCGTCCGAAGTTGGAACCTCCCCCGAAGCCACCCCGGAGCCACAAACGCCTCCTCCCGGGCCCAGCGCCGCCGCTCTGTCTCTGAAGACCGTGTCGTCGCGCGCGCGCCGCGCCAAGCTCAAGAAGCTCGCCAAGTACGCGGACCAGGACGATGACGAGCGCCGGCTCCGGCTCCAGGCCCTTGGAGCCGCCCCGAGCCCAGCCCCCGAACCGGTGGCTCCGGTGGCGGCGGCGCGCCCTCCGAAGCGCGCACACCGGGCGCCTGCTCCGCCCAAGACACGTCTCCAACCATGGCTCCTGGTGCTCGATGGCTTTGTCGCCAAGCCCAAGCCGGAGGCCGTGCTCGAGCTGGTGGTGCCGGTGTACGCGCCGTGGCAGGCAGTGCAGAAGCTCCAGTACCGGGTGAAGCTCCAGCCGGGCGCGCTCAAGAAGGGCAAGTGCACGAGCGAGGTGGTGCACGCGATGAGCACACGGCCGTTGGAGCACGACGACGGTGTGGACACGGCGGAGCAGCACGAGATGGTGGCGCGCGTGCCCGCGAGCGAGTTGATTGGCGCGGTGTGCGGCAATGGGCGCTTCAAGCTTGCGGGAAAGGCCGCGAGCAACAGAGGCAAAAACGCGGGCGGCGCGGGCAAGAACAAGGGCAAGGGCAAGAAGTGAGCGTGCTATGCTACATCCGTGTGCGGGGGTCCGCTTTTACTCATAACGCCGCACGGCGGCCCAGGGGCGGGCGCGCTTGCGCGGGGTGTCGTCGTCGTCGTCAAAGTCGCTCAGCAGCGGCAGCAACGGGACGGGCACGCGCCGGGCGGCGTCCACAATGGCCTGCTGGAGCTGGTGGTTGGCGCTGGCCTGCGCCGCCGGGCGCGGCACGTACACACAGTGGGAGGCGGCAGAGGCGGAGAACATGGCGTCGCGGTCGTGCCCGGGCCAGAGTTTGTGGGAAGAAGAGGGAAGTGTCAAAAGGTTGCATGGCCATGCAGGGCAGCTGTTGGAAGACGCATGCATGTCGGAAGGGGAAGGAAGGTTTCCTAATCGGGCAAATGGAAGCGGGCCAGCGGAAGCGGCGCGGCGGCACGGCAGCGCGGCGGGCACGGACGCGGTAGAGCGGGCACGGGACGGGCGGACGTGCTGCCGGGCGGCGGGGTCGTGGCGGCGGGGGAGGCGGTGCCCGGCGCGCTCCGTAACTGTGGCTGCGCGCCGATTATTTTTCCTCCCTAATGGATCTCTCGAACCTCCAGCTGGACCTCCCGCCGCACACGCCGGTGCTGGACGCGCTGCTTGCGGAGCTCCACCGCGACCTCACGGCGGAGTTCAAGAACGCGGCCAAGAGCGTTGCGGCGTTGTACCGCCTCCTGGACTCGCACCAGAGCATGAGCCGGTTCCGCGGGTACCTCGACGCGGTGGACGACGTGTTGCGCGTGGCGGCCCAGGGCGGCGACGTGGCGGCGTGGGCTCGGAGCAAGCGGGCGGAGCTAACGGGCGTGCCCTCAGAGACGCCCGCGCCGGACGCGTTTGCCTTTGAGTCAGCGGTGGCGTGTCCGCACAGCTTCCGTGCGGGCGCGCCGCCGGCGTCGGTGATGGCGACGCGCGAGGGCAACCGGGCGTTGCGCAAGGCACGGAGCAAGACCCTCCCCGCTCTGCTGGACAGCGAGGCCGATGTGGACGGCCCGGACGCGAAGCGGGCGCGCCGCAGCAGCCGCAGCCGCCGTGAGCACTAGGCCCCCCTCTGCATATAGAACGACGCTACGCCACCCTGTCCCGCACCGCGCCCGCGCCGGCGACACGCCCGGGCCGTGCCAGCCCCGCCCCGGCCCGTGCCAGCCCCGCCGGCCGCCGCTCCACCTGCCGTTTCACTCGGGCCGCACGGCGATGTTTGCTCGTGCATGGCGTGTTCCGTGTGCGCTAGCGCGCTTCCGAATTCGGCACATTCATGTTTTGATGACATTGCGCCCGCATGGGCTAACCTCACACCCCCGTCTTCTTCCCATGGCTCGCAACTTCGCTGTTGGCTCGGTTCTGACGGTGCTCCTTGTGGGTGCCAACCTCCTTCTTCTCTTCATTGTGCTCTCGGGCGGCGTGAACCACTTCCCGTTCAACCGCTTCTACTGGGTCCAGGGCGACACCAGCGCCATTCCGGGCGCTCCCGCGACTGCGCGGTACACGTTTTGGGGTCTCTGCTCCGGCGTGCGCCACGCGCTGAGCAACTGCCTGGTCGAGGCGGCGTACCCCATCAGCCCCGTCGACAACTGGAACACCGAGACCGGCGTGCCCCTGAAGTTCATTGACAACCGCGACACCTTCTTCTACCTCACCCGTGTGGCGTTTGGCTTGTACCTTGCCGGCTTTGGCTTTGCCTTTTCGGCGGGCTTTGCTGCCGTGTTGCTGACGTGCCTGCGCACCTTCAACACCGTGACCAGCGTGTTTGGCTTCTTTGCCTTTTTCATCATCCTTGCGGCCACGTGTCTCCAGACGGCGGCCACGGCGCTTGCCAAGAAGGCGTTCCACGACGCCGGTCTCTACTCCAAGATCTCGGCCACGAACCTCGGCCTCTCCTGGGGCGCCGTGGTGTGTCTCCTGATTGTCTTTGTCGCCGCCGGCTGCTCGGGCCTCAGGCGCACGTACAGCGAGCACCAGAAGTGGTTGAACCAGCAGAAGGCGTCCCGCGGCGAGCTCCCGGCGCAGGCCCCCGCGGCGGTCGAGCTCGAGGACCAGAGCTCGTTTGTGAGATCCGGCCCTGCCGAGCCCGTGGCCACCGGCGGCTTTGGCGGCATGAACTTCTTCACCCGCTCGCGCAAGGACAAGCTGGAGGAGACGGACAGCACCGCGTAGGCCGCGAGCACCGCCGTGCCGCCAGCGTTTGTTTGTATACCTAGCGAATAACTATTGCGAAAACCCGGCATGGCCAACTCGCGCTACGAGTACGTGAAGGCGTTCGAGCAGGAGCACCACCTTCTCCCGGAGTGCTGGTTGGTGGTGCGGGTGGACGGCCGCGGGTTCCATCGCTTCAGCGAGCACTATCGGTTCCGCAAGCCGAACGACGGGCGGGCGTTGGCGGTGATGAACGCGGCGGCGCGGCGCATTGTGGAGCAGTTCCCGGAGGTGGTGTTGGCGTATGGCGACCTGGACGAGTACAGCTTTCTCTTGCGGCGCAACACGGACTTGTTCCAGCGGCGCGAGGCCAAGTTGGTGAGCACGTTCGGGAGCACCATGACGGCAGAGTACATGCGGGCGTGGGGCGAGCACGTGGCGGGCGCCGGCGGGCAGACGGCCGGGGTGGACGCAGACAGGCTCCCGCCACTCGATAGCCACCTCCCCACGTTTGACGCGCGGGTGGTGGCGTACCCCAGCGCCAAGACGGTGCGCGACTACTTTGCGTGGCGCCAGGTGGACTGCCACATCAACAACTTGTACAACACCACCTTCTGGGCGTTGGTGCAGGGCGGGGGGACCCCCAGAGAGGCAGAGGAGCGGTTGCAGGGCACGTTGGCCAGCGACAAGAACGAGATCTTGTGGAGCGAGCATGGCATCAACTACAACAACGAGCCGGCCGTGTTTCGCAAGGGCACCGTGGTGGTGCGCGGGCGCGCAGATGTGCCTGCGGGCGGCATGGCGCAGTTGTCGGCACGCCAGCAGGAGCGGGTGCGCAAGCGCTTGGCCAAGATCGAGGAGTTGCACGTGGACATCATCGGGGACGGCTTCTGGCAGGAGCGGGAGTGGTTGTTGGAGTAGAGCGGCCGCGGGGCCGCGGAGCCCGGGCGGCCGCCGGCGGGAACGGACCACACCGTGTTCGATTCAGCTACCCACGCAACCAGTTGCTCTTGGCAAAGCTCCACGCGTTGCGCAACCCCTTCTCGCTCAACTCGATCTTGGGCAAGTTCTCCTCGGCGGTGGCCTCGGTGACGCGGCTGGCAATCACCGCGGCGTCCGTCTCCAACACAACGCCCTCGTCGACCGTCTCATCGACCGCCAACGCCAACAAGTCGTAGTTGTCGCTCAAGATGCTCTTGTCGACGGCAGGCACCTTGGTCAAGACGGCCAACGCCTCGACCAACCCTGCCAACACGGCGTTCAACAAGGCCTCGTTCTCGTCCAAGCCGCCGACCACCAGCACGCTCACGTCGACCAACTCGCGGAACACCACCAACAGCAGCTCCACCAACGCAACCTCGCTGCCGCTCTTGTGCACGCTCTTGTAGAGCTGCTTCTCGAACGCGTGCTGGATCGCCAAGCCCTCGCGCCCGCCGTAGTACTTGGCAAAGAGCCGCTTGCCGCTGCCGTCGAGCACCACGACCGCCTGGATAGTCTGGAGCGTCGCGGGCATTGGGAATAAAGACACGCGGCGAATATCCATCGCCCGCCATGGACACGTTCCACCACCACTTGCTCCGGGTCCTGGTGGCCCAGATTCTCCGCTCGCGGGGGTTCGACCAGGCCACGCCCGACGCGCTCAACGTGGCGACCGACGTGTTCCGCCGCTGGTTGGAGCGGCTCGCGACGGAAGTGCGCGACCTCGCGCGGCTCCACGGCGGCGAGCCGACGCCCGCGGACGTTGCCCAGGCGTTGGACTCGCTCGGCGCGCTTGCCCCGTCCACGCTCCTCGATCCCTACGACGTTGTGTACAAGACGGAGGTCGGCGTGGACGAGGCCACGAACGCCTACACCGACGGCAGCCACATGTACCGCGCGTGGGTCACGCTGGACGAAACCGCCGTCACGCGCGCCACCGCGTCCGCCCGCGCCGCGATCGACAGCATGGTGCGGGTGCAGGCCACCCAGCCGGTGGTGCAGGGCGGCGGGGCGCTCCAGGCGCCGAGCGCGCCCGACACGAGCGTCGTCGACACGTCGCCAGCCACCTGGCTTGACCTCGCGTTGCTCCGCCAGGCCAAGGAGGAGGACGAAAAGTCGCTAGTCCCCACCATGCTCGGCACCGAGCCCGACACCAGCGACCCCACCGTGCTCGGCGACGCCCCCGCGTCCGTGCTCGCGCTCCTCCCGCACGCCGCCTAATCGGGAAACGCTGCAGCCAAATTTTTTTTTCACCTCCCCATGCCGCTCTCGTTCCACACCCTCGAGCGCGAGGCGCGCTTCGCGAACCCGCCGAAGGACGAGGACGTGGTGGGGCTCCTTGCTGAGGCGGTGGCACCCCACATTGGTCTGTTTGATGCTCTCACGGCGGGCCCTGCCGGCGGCCTTCTCAACCAGGCGGCGACGGACATTGGCTCCAAGACCATCTGGCTGCAGGGCGACAAGTTCGGCCTGAAGCTCCTGGTGCGCATCGAGCTGGTGCAGCTCACCAAGCCGGCGGTGCCTGCGAGCGACAAGCTCAGCACGGTGCGTCGCACGTACCCGGCGGAGTGCCGCCAGCGCCACACGACGTACCGCCTGCGGTTCATCCTCCGCGTGGCGTACTCGGTGGACGACGGTCCGGAGGTGGTGGAGAACCGCGAGTGCGGTCTCGTGCCGGTGATGCTCAAGCTGAACCGGTGCCACCTCGCGGGCATGCTGCCGGCGGAGTTGGTGGACCGCCACGAGGAGCTGGACGAGTTGGGCGGCTACTTTGTGGTGAACGGCATTGAGAAGCTCGTGCGCATGCTTATTGTGCAGAGACGCAACCACGCCATGGCGCTCGTGCGGCCGCTGTTTGCGAACCGCGGCGCCAACTACACGCGGTTCGGCGTGCAGATCCGCTGTGTGCGTCCGGACCAGTCGCTGCAGACGAACGTGTTGCACTACCTCGACGACGGCAACGTGATGCTCCGGTTCAGCTGGAGAAAGAACGAGTACCTCGTGCCGGTGGTGATGGTGTTGCGTGCGTTGGTGGACACCAACGACCGCGAGGTGTTTGACGGCATTGTGGGCACCGACACGTCCAACTCGTTTCTCACTGACCGGTTGGAGTTGTTGTTGCGCAACTTCCGCAAGCACCGCTTGTTCCTGCAGCAGGAGACACTTGCGTACCTCGGCGACAAGTTCCGCGTGGTGTTCCAGGCGACGCCGGACGTGTCCGACGTGGACGTGGGGCGGGAGGTGATCAAGCGCATTGTGCTTGTGCATCTTGCCGACAACCGCGACAAGTTCCGCATGCTCCTCTTCATGGTGCGCAAGTTGTACACGCTTGTGGCAGGCGACTGTGCGCCCGACAACCCGGACGCGACGCAGCACCAGGAGGTGCTTCTCGGTGGGTTTCTCTACGGCATGATTCTCAAGGAGAAGATGGAGGAGTATCTCCAGAGTCTCCGGGCGCAGGTGGCGAGCGACATTTCGCGGGGCGTGGCGGTGCGGTTCGGCGACGCCAAGTACATGACTCGCTTGTTCTCGCGCATCAACGAGAACATTGGCCAGAAGATGCAGTACTTCCTCTCGACGGGCAACCTTGTGCTGCAGCTGGGGCTCGATCTCCAGCAGGTGAGCGGGTACACGGTGGTGGCGGAGAAGATCAACTTCCACCGCTTCATTTCGCACTTCCGCATGGTGCACCGTGGCTCCTTCTTTGCCGAGCTCAAGACCACGACGGTGCGCAAGTTGTTGCCTGAGTCCTGGGGGTTCCTCTGCCCTGTGCACACGCCCGATGGCTCGCCGTGCGGCTTGCTCAACCACTTGTCGCACAAGTGCATGATTTCGACCAGTGCCAGCGACGTGCTGATGGTGCCGCGCGTGCTTGCGCTGCTCGGCGTGGCGTCCGCAGACGCCGGTGCGGGTCCGCTGATGTGCTGCGTGCAGCTCGACGGCGAGATTGTCGGGTGGACGTCGCACGCACACGGCAAGATTGTGGCCGACACACTCCGGTTCTGGAAGGTGGAGGGCACGGAGGGTCTTCCGCGCGACCTCGAGGTGGGCTACGTGCCGCCGTCGACCAAGGGCCAGTACCCCGGGATGTACCTCTTCAGCGGCCATCTGCGCATGATGCGCCCCGTCAAGTACCTCCCCACGGGCGGCACGGACATTGTGGGTCCGTTCGAGCAGGTGTACATGGACATTGCGGTGGTGCCGGAGGAGATTGTGTCGAACGAACACACGCACGTGGAGTTCTCGCCGACGAACATTCTCCTGATTCTCGCCAACCTCACGCCGTTCTCGGACTTTAACCAGTCGCCGCGGAACATGTACCAGTGCCAGATGGGCAAGCAGACAATGGGCACGCCTGGTGTGGGTCTTGCGTACCGCAGCGACAACAAGTTGTACCGGTTGCAGACGGGCCAGACGCCGATTGTCAAGGCGAGCTTGTACGACGAGTACGCGATGGACAACTTCCCGAACGGCACGAACGCGGTGGTGGCGGTGATTTCGTACACGGGCTACGACATGGACGACGCCATGATCATCAACAAGAGCGCGGACGAGCGCGGGTTTGGCTACGGCAGCGTGCTCAAGGTGGAGAAGGTGGACCTCGGGCGGAACCGCCGGCGCGGCGACCCCATCACGCAGCACTTTGGGCTCGGCGAGGACGAGTGGCCGGAGAACTGGCGCGACTTCCTCGACGAGGACGGCTTGCCGTACATTGGCGTGAAGGTGTCGGAGGGCGACCCCATCTGCGCATACTACGACGACACGCTTGGGCGCACCAAGGTGCAGACATACCACTCGTCGGAGGCGGCGTACATTGAGGAGGTGAAGCTCATTGGCGACGATGCGGGCGACGCGGAGGCGCAGCTGCTCACGATCAAGTACCGCGTGCCGCGTGCACCGCTCATTGGCGACAAGTTTCTGTCGCGGCACGGCCAGAAGGGCGTGTGCTCGCGCAAGTGGCCGACGGTGGACATGCCGTTCTCGGAGAGCGGGATGCAGCCGGACGTGATCATCAACCCGCACGCGTTCCCGCTGCGGATGACGATCGGCATGTTTGTGGAGTCGCTTGCGGGCAAGGCGGGCGCGTTGCACGGCGTGGCCCAGGACGCGACGCCGTGGATGTTCCTGGAGAGCGACACGCCGGCGGACTACTTTGGCGAGCAGTTGCGCGCGGCCGGGTACAACTACCACGGCAACGAGCCCATGTACTCGGGCGCAACCGGCGAGGAGCTCCGCTGCGACATTTACATTGGCGTGGTGTACTACCAGCGGTTGCGGCACATGGTGAACGACAAGTTCCAGGTGCGCAGCACGGGGCCGGTGAACTCGCTCACGATGCAGCCGGTGAAGGGGAGAAAGCGGAACGGCGGCATCCGGGTGGGCGAGATGGAGCGCGACGCGTTGATTGGCCACGGCACGGCCTTCTTGTTGCAGGACCGCTTGTTGAACTGCAGCGACTACACACGCGCCGCCTTGTGCCGCGAGTGCGGCAGCTTGCTCACGACGCACATGCTGGTGCCGCGGATCGGCCAGCGGGCGCAGATGCGGTGCCGGCGGTGTGCGAAGGAGGGCGCTGGCCGCAACGACGAGGATGCGTGGGAGGATGGCCAGGGCAAGCGCTTTGTGGGCGGCGGCGACGTGACGACGGTGGCGGTGCCGTACGTGTTGAAGTACTTGGACAGCGAGTTGGCGGGGATGGGGGTGCGCATGCGCTACAACGTGCGCGGGGTGTAGGGGACGGCTCGGCGAGCGGCCGCGGCTCGGCAGAATACACAGTTGTGCAGGGCTCTGCAAGGCTTAGCGTGTGCGCACCGAGGCGCGTGTCGCCGCAGCCCTTTTTCATCCACACGTGTCCCCCGTCGCAACCTTTTCCATGGAGAACCCGTACCAGGCACTTGCGGGGGCGCCGGCGCGGACGCTGACGCCGTCGCAGCGGTTTGCGGGTGTGAGTGCGCCCGCGGCGCTTGCCGAGTTTGGCACCGATCCCGTGCGCGGCCTCACGACTGCGCAGGCGGCCGAGCGCCGCCACCTCCACGGCGCGAACGAGCTCGCCACGGAGGAGGACGAGCTGCTCGTCAAGAAGTTTCTTTCGACGTTTGTCGAGGACAAGCTCATTCTCCTTCTCATCGCGTCCGCGGGCGTGCTGTTCATCATGGGCAACACCGACGACGCCGTGAGCATCGCGCTTGCGGTGCTTATTGTCGTGGGCGTGGGCTTTGTGCAGGAGTACCGCAGCGAAAAGTCGCTTGCGGCCTTGAGCCAGTTGGTACCTGCGGAGGCGCACTTGACGCGCAACGGACAGACCGCGACCGTGCTTGCTGCCGTGCTCGTCCCCGGCGATCTCGTGCACTTTTCCGCGGGCGACCGTGTGCCAGCGGACATCCGCCTCACGGAGTGTGCGGGCTTGTGTGTGGACGAGCTGAACCTCACGGGCGAGACGAGCCCCGTGACCAAGAGCGTGGACGCGGACGGCGACAGCCGGAGCCTGATCGCGTACATGGGCACGTTGGTGCGCGAGGGCCGCGGCAGCGGCGTTGTTGTCGGCACGGGCCATTCCACCGAGTTTGGTGGTGTGTTTGCCATGATGCTGGAGATCGAAAAGCCCAAGACGCCGTTGCAAAAGACGATGGACCATTTGGGCGCGCAGTTGCTGGCGATCTCGTTCGGGGTGATTGGCGTCATTTGTCTCATTGGCGTGCTCCAGGGCCGCCGCTGGTTGGACATGTTCCAGATCAGCGTGTCGCTTGCGGTTGCCGCCATCCCCGAGGGCTTGCCCATCATCGTGACCGTGACGCTCGCGCTTGGCGTGTTGCGCATGTCGCACCACCGTGCCATTGTGCGCCGGCTTCCCTCCGTGGAGACGCTCGGGAGCGTTAATGTCATTTGCACCGACAAGACCGGCACCCTCACCTTCAACCACATGACGGTCACGGAGGTGTGGACGTCTGAGTGGGACGCGCCCCAGGAGGTGCCCGCGACGCCGTCGCCGGCGCTCCGTACGCTTCTCGAGCAGGGCGCCTTGTGCACGAATGCCCGCTGGTCTGCGGAGCACTACAAGTACGTTGGCAACCCCACGGACATTGCGCTTGTCGACGTGGTGGCCAAGGTTGGCATCGACGACCCGCGCACGCGCCGCGAGCGCACCGGCGAGATTGCCTTCCTGAGCACGCGCAAGTTCATGGCGGTGCAGACGCATCCCGGCGATCTCTCCAAGCTGGAGGTGGCGGCCAAGGGCGCCTACGACACGGTGCTTGCCATGTGCACGACGTATCTCGACGCCGCAGGCGCCGCCAAGCCGCTCTCGGACGCTGTGCGCACGGCGATTGCCGACGCGGCGGCAGCCATGTCCAAGAAGGGACTCCGCGTGGTGGCGGTGGCGAAGGGGCTGGCCAAGCCCACCACGGGCGAGCTTGCCACACCGTCGGCGCTCTCCTTCTGCGGGCTTGTGGGCATGAACGACCCTCCCCGGCCCACGGTGGCGCCGGCGATTGCGCGGCTCATGCGGGGCGGCGTGCACGTGATCATGATCACGGGCGACAGCGACGCGACGGCGGTGCAGATTGCGCGGCTGGTGGGCATGCCGGTGCACGACCCCGTGCGGAGCGTGCTCACGGGTCCGCAGCTCGACGCGATGCTGCCGGAGGCGCTTGCGCTGGCGATCCAGCACGTGCTGGTGTTTGCGCGCACGACGCCGGAACACAAGGTGGCGATTGTGCGTGCGCTCCAGGCACGGGGCGACATTGTGGCCATGACGGGTGACGGTGTGAACGACGCGCCGGCGCTCAAGCTTGCCGACATTGGCGTTGCTATGGGCAAGAGCGGCACCGACGTGGCGAAGGAGGCGGCGGACATGGTGCTCACGGACGATGACTTTCTGACGATTCTCCATGCGATCGAGGAGGGCAAGGGCATCTTTTACAACATCCAGTCGTTCCTTACGTTCCAGCTCTCGACGTCGATTGCGGCGCTTTCGCTTGTGGCGGTGGCGACGGTGCTTGGCCTTCCGAATCCGTTGAACGCGATGCAGATTCTCTGGATCAACATTCTCATGGACGGCCCGCCGGCGCAGCTGCTCGGCGTGGAGCCCGTGGACCCCGCGGTGATGCTCCGGCCACCGCGGCGCCGCGACGACAAGATCCTCACGCTCGGTGTGATCCGGCGGCTTCTCCAGCTGGCGGTGATGATCATTGTCGGGACGCTCTTTGTGTATGTGCGCGAGATGAGCGACAACGTGGTGACGGCGCGCGACACGACCATGACCTTCACGTGCTTTGTGCTCTTTGACATGTTCAACGCGCTTGCGTGCCGCCATGCGACGCGGCTGGTGTTTGCGTTGGGCATGACCAACAAGATGTTCAATCTCGCGGTGGCGGGGAGCTTGGTGGGACAGTTGTGTGCCATCTACGTGCCGTTCTTCCAGAGCGTGTTCCAGACGGAGGCGTTGAGCGCGGGCGACTTGTTGTTCCTTGTGTTGGTGACGAGCACTGTCTTCTGGGCAGACGAGGCGCGCAAGTGGTACTTCAAGACCCAGGTGGGCTTGCCGCAGTACAGCCGGGTGTAGAGTAGGAGTACATGTCTCGAGGCCGGGCTACTCTCTGGTGCTGGGCTCCACCACCTCGCTGGCCGCCTTGCGCAAGCGGTTCATGACGGCGAGACCGTGTCCCGCGTCTGCCACGCCCTCCACGATGATGGCATCGGCGCCGTCGGCCTCGCGGAGGGCACGGAAGAGGTTGTGGGACATTTCGAGCGCCGACGTCCCGAGCGGGATGCTCTTGGTGACGCTGGGGGCAGCAACACCGGAGCCCCACTGCGCGCTCGGCAAGACAACGACGCTGCGGTAGTTGCGCGTGGCCAACCACGCCGACACGTCGCGCGCGGACAAGTTCTGGAAGAGCACCACCGGCGAGCTGGGCAGGTAGTGCTTGTACTTCATGCCGGGGGTGCGCACCTTCTCGTCCGCGTCCGCGGTGGCCTTGCCGATCTGCATGGCGCGCCAGGCGTCGCCGCCGGCCTGCATCACCTCCTCGGGCAGGATGCCGCCGGGCCGCAACAACATCGGAGGCGTGCTCAAGCCGTCGACAACGGTGCTTTCAAGGCCAACATCGCAAGCACCGCCGTCGACCACCAACGGGATGCGGCCGTCGAGGTCGGCGACGACGTGCGCCGCCAACGTGGGCGAGGGCCGGGTGGAGGCGTTGGCCAGGGGCGCGGCCACAGGAGTGTCGCTCAAGGCAATCAAGGCGCGCGCGACCGGGTGCAGCGGAATGCGCACGGCAAACGTCAGCTGGCCGGCGGTGACGAGCGTCAGCAACGGCAGGTTGGGGAGCACGGGGAGAAGAATGGTCAAGGGGCCGGGCCAGAAACGGGCAATGAGGCGGGTGTAGCGGTCGGGGAGAGCGTAGGAGGGCGGGAGAAGGCGCCGCTTGAGCTGCTCAACGCTCAGCACGTGGACAATGAGCGGGTTGTCGGCGGGGCGGTTCTTGGCGGCGTAGATGGCCTGCACGGCAGTGTCGTCGAGAGCGGAGCCGCCGAGGCCGTAGACGGTTTCGGTGGGGAAGGCAACAACCTGGTGAGCGGCAATCAAGCCGGCGGCCTCACGGAGAGCCAGGAGCGACGCCGCATCAGAGCAGCTCACGACGTCGCCCACAAACGAGATGCTCTTGGGATCCACGCGGAGCACACGCGTCATGGCAAGCACAGCGCAGACGATGAGCGGGTGAATATTTGTGTCGCTTTCCGTGTGCACGGCGCTGCACCACAGCGGCGGTGTTGTCGGGAAACGGGGCACGTGCAGCGCCGCGCGTCGACGAGAAAACGGGAGTGGAAAAAAAGAAACATGTGCGTGCAGCCGCGTGCGGGTGCATGCGGCAGCGTGCAGTGCCGTGCAGAATGCATGGGCTCGTTTGGGACATGACTACAGCTACACCTCGCGCAAGCCGGGCCACCGGAGCATTTCGCGGCTGGCGGTTACGAGATGCAGGTAGCGCTCGTACACCTCGTCGGCCATTTTGGCGCGGAAGTTGTTGCAGTGGATCAGGAAGCGCGCCACCAGCTGTGGGAGCGCAAACAGCCGGGGCACCAGCTCGAGCCGGTTGCCGTCGAGACCGAGATACTCGAGTCGCAGGGGCAACCGCCACCCGTCAACCGACGCAAGCTTGTTGGACGTGAGCACAAGCACGCGGAGGTCTGCCGGGAAGCGGTAGTCCCGCGGGATGGCCGTGAGAGCAGCCTCGCGGAGATCGAGCGACACGAGCGACTCGGGCAAGCTCGCCGTTAGCACCGCCTGCCCGTCCAGGCCGTACGCGTAGAGCTCGCGGAGGTCTGGGAGCGCCGTGATTGCGTGCGGCACGAGCTGGTTGCACGACACGTCAAGCACGCGGAGCGAGGCCGGGAGCAACAACTGCGCAAGCGAGCGGAGCGACGTGTCGCTCACGTCGAGCACCCGGAGGCGTGTGAGGTGCGACGTGTCCACCATCTGCGCGCAGGTGTCGTTCTGCGAAAGGTCGAGCAGAACGAGAGAGGCGGGGAGCCGGTGCATGGCGATGCGGCCCAACACGAGCTCGTTGCCGTAGAGCTCGAGCTCGCGGAGCTGGGAGACGTGCTCCAAGGCGGGGACCTCGCTGAAGTGGTTGTCGCCGAGGAGAAGCACGAGGAGCGACGCAGGAAGACCCGACATCGCGTGCAACTCGTTCGAGCCGGCGTTGAGGAGCTCGAGCCGCGGAAGGTGGCCGAGAGGCGGGAGCAGTTCCAACCCGAGCTCGGCCACCTCCAACGCACGCAAGCTTTTCGGGAACACGATGTGGTCGAGACTGCTTGCGTGGCCCCAGAGCCGGAGCTGCTGGAGCAGGGGGAGCCGCTGCATCGCGGCGGAGAGGGCGCGCTGCACCAGCGTCTCGTCGCTTTCGGAACACGCAGGCAAGGAGACGGTGAGAGATGTGAGGGTGTGCGTGAGGGTGAGGAGGGACGGGGCGGTGGCGGCGGTGGCGGTGATGCTCAACAGCTGGAGGTTCACGAGGCTCTCGAGACTTTCGTCGATGTGTGTCAAGGGCAGGTGTGCGAGGAACAACAGCCGGAGCAGCGCGGGGAAGTCGGCACCGGCCAACAGCTGGATTGGGCAGTCGAGGGCCTGGAGATGGCGCAAGCGCGGCGGCAAGCGGCTGCACAACGCGGGCGCGTCGCTGATCCAGGTGCTGGACACGTCCAAGTGGGTGAGGCTGGCGGGCAACCAGGGAAGCGCGTCGTGCGTGATGTGGTTGTGAGAGAGGTGGAGATGGGTGAGGCCCTCGGGGAGCCGGAGGAGCGGGAGCGTCGGGTTGTGGCAGCGGACACAGCCGTTGAGGGCGAGATGGCGGAGCGACGCGGGGAGCCGCGCGACAGAGCAGTCGATGAACGTGCTGTCGTTGGTGTGGTCGCCGACCACGTTGATGCGCGTCACGTTGGGGAGCGCGCACGCGGCGCCTGCAAAGTCGTTCCACAAGGTTGCGTCGAGCGTGATGTGCACTGCACAGGCGTTTTCCATGGCGCCGATCCATGTGGGAGTGTGGAGGAGAGCGGCGTGGCCGGCGTGGTGGAGGTGGACGGCGAGGCGGCGGGTCCGCCAGGGGCCCGCGGCGACAAGCCCGTCGAACGCACGGTGGTCCATTTCCCAGTCGCCCAGGTCGTGGTCATACTCGCCGCGCCCAACCGTGACATGCAAGGCGCGGTGATAGCGGGCTAACGCCGCGAGTCGGGGGAGCGCGCTGCGGGTGAACGTGTCGACGACGCGGTGCGGAAGATGGTCCATCACCGCCAACACAAGCTCGTTGGGGAGCGCGAGGGCGGAGGCCATGGGAAGAGAAGGGGAGTGGAAAGCCATCCTCGATGTTGCTAGGAGAAAAACAATGCCTGCGAACACACCCGCCCCATGCGGGGGAACGCATGCACGATCCTGCACGGCCATAATTAACCACATGCAAGCTGCACCTGGCAACGGCGGCGAACAATGCAGCGCGGGCGGAGTCGGAATTCGTAACCAGGCGCGGGTGCCGCCGCAGCAACCCTGTTGCGCCTGCCAGCACCGCGCCAGCGTTCCGGAGATGCGGCGTGTCCCGGCGACGCCCGCGCCTGTGGCGTGTCACATGCCGCCGCCATCTCGTGTAGTCTGAGCTGTGTAGGTTCGGCTGCATGCATGTGCGCCATGCGCGAGGCGCAGCGGCTCCGACTAATCACCAGTCCCGGGTCGTCCCCGGCACGCTCCAGAGCCGCCCCCGGCCCTCCCTCGGCACGGCGCCGGCGCCTACTCGAGCACGAGCGGCACCAGCAGTCCGCGCCCCGACGGGTACAACTTCTCCTTCCCCTCAAACCGCCGCGGCCGCGGAAGCTGCAGCGCGTTGGCAAACTTAAACCGGGGATCGTCAATCACCACGGCGGCGTGGGTGGTGGCGCTGCGCCCGATAGTGTACGCGCTCGCGTCGATCTTTCGAAGCGCCGAGGCGGCGTGAGGCGTCACCGGCTGCGACGGCGGAGGCGGGGGAGGCGCCTTGTGCCGCGGGGGGGTGGGTGCCGTGTGTGCGGGCGGCGCGGGGGCCACGCCGGGCAGCGAAGGGGGTGCCGGTGCAGGAGATGCCGGTGCAGGAGGTGCCGGTGCAGGAGGTGCTGGTGCAGGAGGTGCCGGTGCAGGGAAAGACGGCGCCGCGTGCTGCCGGCGCTGGATGTCCGCGAGAAGTGCGTTATCGAGCGTCGGAACTGCAGAGGGGCCAGGCGGTGCCGCGGGAGGAGCAGGCGGTGCCGCGGGAGGAGCAGGCGGTGCCGCGGGAGGAGCAGGCGGTGCCTCCATCATCGAATGCTTGGGCGGAGCTGGGATGCCCGGCAAAGCAGCCGGAAGGTGGGGAGCGCTCGGTTTCTTGTTGGGCGGACTTGAAGGCGCCTTGTTTCCCCCGCCGTCCACAACGTTGGACTCGTCGCGCCGTTTGTTGATGTCTGCAAGGAAGGCAAAAGCACCGCCAGGTGCCACCAGAGTGGAAGAAGTGGCGGTTGAGGGTGGAACGTTCGGCGGCGGAGGTGGGGGTGCAGACGGCGCACTCGTCCCGGGAAGCTTCGGTGCAGACGGCGCACTCGTCCCGGGAAGCTTCGGTGCAGACGGCGCACTCGTCCCGGGGAGCTTCGGCGCACCTGGTTTTGACAGCTTCCCGGAACCACCCCCTTCGACCACGTTACTCTCATCCCGCCGCTTGTTGATGTCCGCAAGAAATGCAAACCCTCCTGACGGAGCGCCCGGAGGGAGCTTCAGAGGCACCAGGGTCGGTACACTAGGAGGCGGCGGCGGTGGTGGTCCACCGAAGGGGGGTGCAGATGCGCTGCTGCTAGGCACACGATGGGGCCGGTTAGTAGGTGCCAGAGGTGCATTCCCCGAATGAGAGGCGACACCTGGTCGAAGAAGAGGAAGCGGCGGGGCTGCGCCAGGAAGCGGCGGGGCTGTACCAGGAAGCGGCGGGGCTGCACCAGGAAGCGGCGGGGCTGCACCAGGAAGCGGCGGGGCTGCACCAGGAAGCGGCGGGGCAGGGCTGGGTGGCGACTGCGGGCCACTGCCCAGATTCACACTGGATCCACTGGCAGTCCGCACATGTGCGCTCTTCTTGGGAACCGGCGGAGAGAGGTTCTTCAGAGGGCGCGTCAGAGGAAGCGACGGAGGAGCATGCAGCAAGCCCGGAACCAGAGGCGCCGCCCCAGGAATCGGAGGCGCCGCCCCAGGAATCGGAGGCGCTGCCCCAGGAATCGGAGGCGCAGCCCCAGGAATCAGGGGTATCCCCGCAGTCTTCGGAGGGCGCGGCGCGACCGGGAGATGCCCCGGCATGGCACTCTCGCTCCTCTTCGGACGTTGCCCCGGAAGCGCGGGCGCACTGCCCGGAACAGCCGGCGCCACCAGAGCACCACCCGTCTTCTTCAACGTCGGCATGCCCCCCGCAAAGAGCCCTGCGAGCGGCGGCGCGCCCGACGGGGCTCCCGCCGAGGCACCGCCCCCGTTCTTGGACGCCTCCAACACAGGCTTGCTCCGGTCGTCGGTGACCGTGTGCTTCAATTTCATGCCCTTGCGGATGTCCCCCAACAACACGTCGCGCCCGGGCGTGCTTGGCGGCGGGGCCGGCATCGCCGCCATCGGCGGCGGCGGCGGTGGCGGAGGCGGAGGCGGCGGCATGGAAATAGGGAGATGTGGTTGCAGCACTACACACCGCGGCATCATGGGCGCGGACGGCGGCAGCATCATCAAGCCGACAAACCGACCCGTGAAGGCGGCGGCGGTCGAGCGCGTGCTAGTGGAGCGCGAGTGGCGTCCTGTGTGTGGCATCAGCCACGAACACTTGCGGGAACCCGTCTGTGGCGACGCTTTGGGCACGTTGTACAACCGCGAGGCGGTGTTGGAGATGGTGCTCCGCGGAGACAGCACCGGCACCATCCGCTCCGCCAGAGACGTGGTTCCGGTCTCCGTTCACCTTGTGGACGGCCATGCCGAGTGCCCGATCACCGGTGTGCGGTTGGCACCGCCAGGCAACACGCCGGACCGGCCGATGGCGTTTCTGACCGGCTGCGGGTGTCTCTGCGCCATGAGCGCCGTGCAGGCGGTGCTGGGCATGGACGGGTGTCCCGTGTGCGGCAAGACACGTGGTGAGGATGTGGTGGTGCATGCTGTGGGCCGGGACAAGGAGCGCTTGGAAGACCGGTGGCGCGAGTTGTGGCGCACGGGCCGTCTGTTCGCCGGCCGACGCAAGGCAAAGCGGGTGCTGAAGCCCCGGTCTATTGCTACTCCATCAACCCCTCAATGACGTCGCAGGATGCGTCCACGGCCCACTCGACCCGCCGGCGGTGCTTCGCCTCGATTGCCCGGCTGCCGCGCACCCGCAGCTTCAAGAACGGCGGCAACGCCCGCAACAAGGTGGCGTGCTCGCGCACCAGGCCCCACCGCTCCACCAACCGCTCCTCGTCGAACCCGGCGCCCCTCTTGCACTGCTTGCCCACCGCATCCATGAATGTCACCATCATCATTTCAGCAAACATGAGCACGTCGTCGGCGCCCCCCACAAACTTGACGTCGTCGAGCGCGTGGAGCGGCAAGCTGCCCCTGCCGAGGAGGAACCCGTAGAAGCGCCCGAGGTTGAGGAGCTTGCGGATATGCGCGTCGTCCTCGTCCCCCCCCTCCTCCAACTCCGCCACATAGTTCCAGAAGCCAAACTGGACCTGCTTGCGAATGCCGTGGTCCTCGCAGAGCTTGGACGCAAGCACGGCGTAGTATGGGTTGAACACCGGCTCAATCAGCGCACAGTGCACAAGCACAAGCGGCACCTCGCGCTTTTGTGCCCGCGAAAGCCCGAGCTTCTCCACCTTGGCTGCCGCGTCCATGTAGTCGCTTGCCAGCATCACCAGCACAAACACCGCTCGCCGCACGTCCGTGTTCATGCGCTGGCTCCGCGCAAGCTCGTTCCAGTCCGGCTCTGCGGCATCAAGAATGTCGTTCACATCCACTGCCGGCACCGGGGCCCCGTGTGCTGGTGCTGCGACGGGCACTTCGGCCGCGCCGTGGCCGCGCCACGCCGCACCCACCAACCACCACTTGCCCCGCACCTCCACTTCCCGGATGTCCCGCAATCCCACCGCTATGGCATCGCCCTTGCCGATCCCAGCAAGCACCTTGCGCATGCGGGTCACCAACTGCACCAGCGCGTCGTCGCCGCGCACCTTGTTGTTCTTGAGCCGCGCAATCGTGTCGACGAGAAACTTGGTCCGCGCCGAGGCCCCGGTGCCCACATGTGTCTGCACCTCGCTGATGATCTCCTTGAGCGCCAGCGGGTCGTCGCTCCGCATCTGGTTGCCGCCCGCCCGCACCAACTTGAGGAGAATCTCCGTGTTCAACTCGGTAATGTCCACCACCAACTCGCGGATGATGTCGTACACCAACTGCGACAGCACCACCTGGAGAAGGTAGCAGCCCGCCACAAGACTTGCAAGGTTTGTGCATGTCCGCGAGTCCTGCCGTGCACGCTCCGAGTCGAGGCGCTCCACGAGCGTCTGCACAAAGAACGCGCCGAACTCAACGCCCTGTGTGCGGTAGAGCGCCGCCACGAGTGCCGAGTACACCAACACAAACAGATCCTGGAGCCGTCCCTGCGACACAACGGCGTCAAGCACAAGCAGCGTCAAACACTCCGTGACGCTCTGACGCGGAAACTCGCCGTACGCCGCCACCACGTCCTGGACAATCAGCGCAATGTTGGCCTCCAGGAGCTTGTTGAGAGATCCGCGCACCTTGCGTGTGATGGCCTGAACCACCTCACTATCGCCGGTCTTTTTGCGCAACGCCGGCGGCACATACGTCCCTGCCGCTACGGGGGCAACGTACGGGTTTTCTTTCTCGTGCGGCCCCTCGTCGCTCGCCTCGTCCAGGTCAAAGTCGTCCGAGTCAATCGAGTCGTCCGACCACGGAAGCTGTGCGCGGATCTCGGCGGCCTGCCGGTCGTACTCCTCGTCGGAAAGTTCGCCGGTGGGGGGCTCGGGCTCGGACGCCGTTGCAGACTCAGAGCCCGACCCAAAGTCAAGATCAAGACCATCAAACAACCCACCAATCACATCGTCTTCGCCCTGCTTGGCGAGCTTGCCGTTCTTGATGCCGAGCTGTTTGGCATAGTACGCCATGTCCGCGTCGTCCCGCAGCATCTGCTCGCGGGTGTGCGGGTCGACACGGGGCGCGCTCTTGGACTTGGTCCCTCCCGGTGACGGCGCCAGCTTCTTTGCTTTGAGAGCCTTTAAGGCCGCCATGACATCCTCCGCCGTCTGTGGCTGGTCCTCCTCTTCCTCCTCCTCGTCCTCCTCCTCAAAGTCGTCCGAGTCGAGCGTGTCGTCTGAGCTTGCAGAGGCCTCAGGGGCACTTCCCGCCCGCTTTTTCAACGCCGCCAACGCCGCCATGACATCCTCCGCCGTCTGTGGCTGGTCCTCCTCTTCCTCCTCCTCGTCCTCCTCCTCAAAGTCGTCCGAGTCGAGCGTGTCGTCTGAGCTTGCAGAGGCCTCAGGGGCACTTCCCGCCCGCTTTTTCAACGCCGCCAACGCCGCCATGACATCCTCCGCCGTCTGTGGCTGGTCCTCCTCTTCCTCCTCCTCGTCCTCCTCCTCAAAGTCGTCCGAGTCGAGCGTGTCGTCCGAGAGCATCTCCAAGTCCTGCATCGGCGCCGCAGCAGCACCCGCCTTCCGTGCCTTCATGGCCCGCAACGCGGCCATCACGTCATCTGCCGTTTGCGGCCCGTCCTCCTCGCCAACGTCGTCAAAGTCATCCGAGTCGAGAGAGTCGTCAGAAAGGCCAAGCGTGCCGTCATTCTCGGCCCCGTCGTCTGAAAACCCACCGAAGTCGCTTGCACTGTCGTCGTTGCCGCTTGCAAACTGCACGCTGCGTCCAGAAGCCGGCGCCCGTGGCTGTTTAAGGATGGGCTTTGGCGTCAGTAGCCCCGACGCCAGCAGCTTTGCCTTCTGCAGCTTTGCCTTCAGCGGCTTGCCAGGCATCTCCTGCCTCCCGCTGCCCACCTTCGAGCCGCCCACATGCGACGGCTCACGGCTCTGCTGCCGGGGCTCCGTCCGCTGCTTCCGGCGCTTGTTCTCCCGCTCCTCCTTCCGCCGCTGCTTCCGCCCCACCACACGCTTCTTCCCCTGCGTGCCGCCATACCGCTCGTCGTCGCCCACGTCCTTGATCTGGTCGAGGATCACCCCCGGGATCCGGATCCCGTGCTGCTCGTCCCGCGCCATGAAAAAAAAATGCTCGCGATGAGCCAACGCAAGCCCTTGCATGAGCCTCGAGGCCGACGCCATTGCCCGCGTGGTGGTGGACGCGTACTGCCGGTTGGACAAGGGCCGCCCGGGAACACGTGCCAACGGCGTGCGCGAGTGGACGGTGCTTGCGGGCATTGTGGCAGTCGACGCAGACGGCCCGCAGCTTGTCTGTCTCGCCACCGGGTGCAAGGCGCTTCCCGACAGCGTGCGTGCCTTCTCACGCGGGTACATGGTGCACGACTGCCACGCCGAGGTGTTGGCGCTTCGTGCCTTGAACTTCTATTTCATGAGGAGCGTGCTTGCGGCGCGGGGGTTGGTGGAGAACGGGCGGCTTCGGGCAGGCGTGCGGCTCGCCATGTACACGAGCGAGGCGCCGTGCGGAGACGCGAGCATGCTGCGGCTCTCGGGGGTGGCCCACAAACGCAGCCACGACGGCGTGGTGCGTGGTCGCAACGGCTACGGAGACCTTGGGGTGGTGCGCACCAAGCCCGGGCGTCCCGACGCGCCCGTGACACACTCGATGCTGTGTCTGGACAAGCTCGCGTACAAGCAGCGGGCAGGCGTGTGCACAACGTTGCTGGCGGAGGTGGTGGAGCGCGTGTTTCTTGCAGCGCTTGTGATGCCGGCGGCGGTGGTGAGCCTCGAGGACACGCGGCGGTGTTTCCACGAGCGCATGCACAGCGCGCACCCGCTCGAAATCCTCGCGTGCCGGGAGCCGTTCCCCGACGGCAAGGCGGCCGGGCGGGTGCCGTCGCCGTTGTCGGTCGTGGTGGTTCCCGAGTTCGGCGTGGTGGAGGTGCTCGACGGCGGCGTGCGGCAGGGCTGCAGCGTCAAGCCGGCGCGCGCGCGGGCGTTGACGGCCAAGACGGGCCAGCCGGTGCGCCGGGGCGGCGAGCTGGTGCTCTGCCGCGCGCGCATGCTCGCACTAGCGGCGGAACTCCGTGTTGACGTCGGCAGCGACTACGGGGCGTGGAAACGGCTGCGCCCGCTCGCCAGGGCGAAGGAGGCAGCCCGAGCCGAGCTCGGCGCGTGGCGGCGCGGCAGTGCCGAGGAGGTGTCCGGCGGGCGGCCCACAGCACAGCCGCCCCGCGAGGCGCAGCCGTGACCACCGCCCGCCGCGAGGCGCAGCCGTGGCCGCCCTGGGCACAGCCGGCCTCCGAGAGCGGGCGGCCGCCGATCCCGGGCCGATCGTATCCGGCAAACAAAAACGCGGCCGCAACACGCTCTGGAAATTGCTTGTTTGGGGCCGCACGGACGGTACTGCGCACGGACGGCGGACGGGGCGCGCAGGAGGCGCCATTCCGGCGGGGCTCAATAAGAGGCGAGCCGTCCGCCTGCCCAACGCCCCATGCTTTTCTCCAGTGTTCTTCTTGCGGCGGGGGTGTCGGCAAAGCACCTCCAGCTCGGCTTCGACGTGTACCACGGGGCGGACCGCGACCACGTGCTGCGCGGGCGGCCGCTGGTGGTGAAGCGCGACGAGGGCGTTGCGGTGAGCCTCACCAACGAACAGCTGTTCTATCTCGTCAACTTCACGCTCGGCTCGGACAACCAGTCGGTCGGGGCGTTGCTCGACACGGGCTCGCTGGACCTCTGGGTGGTGAGCACGCAGAACTCGCTCTGCTCGACGTCGCAGGACGCCGCGGAGGGCGCGTCGCCCGAGAACTGCGGCACCACGGGCACGTTTGACCCGTCGACGCTGGACACGTTCCGCGCCAGCGACACCCAGTTCTACATCCTGTACCTCGACTCGTCGTTTGCCAGCGGCTACTGGGGCGAGGACACGTTGCGCATTGGCGACGCGAACATCAGCGAGTTTGTGTTTGCGGTTGCCGACCAGGCCAACTCCAGCTCCAACGTGATGGGTATTGCCTTGGAGCCGCTGGAGCTGACTGTTCTGGGCACCCGGGACGAGGCCGGGTTCACCTACTCGAACCTCCCCATGCGCTTGTACGAGGACGGCGTGATTGACTGGCCCTTGTACCTGTTGTGGTTGAACGACTACGACGCCACCACCGGCAGCATCCTCTTTGGCGCGGTGGACTACGCAAAGTTCACGGGCGAGCTCCACGTGGTGCCGTTGGTGCCGATGATTCCCAACTACGACTTTGTGAGTCTGTTTGCCGTGACGCTTGCCGGGGTGACCACGCTGGACAACAGCACCCAGTTGTTGGGCGACCCGGTGCCGGTGATTTTCGACCTGGGCACCACCCTCACCTACCTTCCCTGGCAGACGGTGGACCGCCTTGCGGAGCAGCTCAAGTTGTCGTGGGTGGCCAGCCAGGGCGCTTACGTTGGTCTGTGCGACCAGGACGTGTCCGGCAACATCACGTTTGCGTTTGATGGGTTTGAGATGTCCATCCCGCTTGAGAACTACTGGGAGGCGCTCGGCACCGACTCGAAGGGCAAGTGGTTGTGTGCCTTGACGATTCTCCCCGCCACCGAGCCCGGCACAGTGCTCATGGGCGACAGCACGTTGCAGAGCATGTACGTTGTGTACGACTTGAAGAACTTGGAGTTGGGCATTGCGTCTGCCGTGGGCGACACGGACAAGAGTGACGTGCACGCCGTGCTGGGGTTGCCGCACGCCAGCAAGGCCACCTACGTTGCCTCTGCCAGCCAGACCTACGTCATGGTCACCGACGTGCCGGGCGAGTCCGAGGTCCACTCGGAGGTGGCAGCAACCTACCTGAAGCAGTGGGCCACCTTGTACGCCCTGTACAGCGGCCAGTACTTTACCGACGCCAAAATGTTGACGGGGCTGGTTGACGAGTCGGCTGTCTACAGCGGCTCGCTGGACGTCAAGACCGGCCACACGACGACCGGCGCATCCGAGACGGGCTCCGCTGCCGCGACCGCGACCGCGGCCGCAACCGCAGCCTCTACCCGCAGCGCCGGCCACTCGTCCAGCCAAACCACGTCCAGCCACCAGGCTGGCGCTGGTGCCCTTGCACCCTCCGCTGGCGGCCTCGTGGCGGTGCTTGCAGTGTTGTTGATGTAGCCATGCGGCGCCGCCGAGAACACCGTTCTGAAAAACATCCGCCGTGCTGTCTCCGGCGGCAGGGCACCGGTTGCTGGGACGAGGCCCGCGCCGCAGCGCAGTTCCCGGTGGCTGCGCTGTCGCCGCCTGCAGCGGTGCACCAGGTTACACGTCATAATCTGCACCGCCAGTCCCTTCTCCGGATGGCCATTCTCCGCGGCGGCTCTCCGCGGGCTTGCCCGGCGCCGTGCCACTGCATTGTTTGCACAAGGCCTGGCGCATTGTTGCTGCTAGCGAGCTGGCGCCGGGAGCGGGGTGCGGGCCAACAATTGCCCGATGTGAATCGTTAGCGCGTGGCCCTAGGCTGCCCATGCGCCCCCCGCAGAGCAGTCGGCGGAAAATGGCCCTGCCGCTAGCGCCAGGAGTTGCCTCCCGCAAGACAACACCCGGAAGTCCACCATTAGAACGCCCCAGAACACCACCAGTGTGCCATCGGCACACTGTGCGTCGCTACGAGGCCCAGCCGCATGCTCGCGTGCTGCGCACACGGACAGCCAGCGCGTGTTCTGCCACGCCACTGCCGCCAGGCGCCGGCTGTGGCCGTGCAGCCACGGCCGTGTCCGCAGCCATCCCGACGCACCGCCATGCAAGCGGAACAATCGTGCACATGCATCTCGGTGCTTGTCCGTCTCTTGTGGGTTGATCCGGAGGTCGGCGGGTGCGAGAACGGCGGAATATGGGCTTGGTGCGGCGCGCAGGGACATGCGCGCGGCTGTGTGCAGCACAAACAGCCCACCCGGCGGTGTCTCCAGCACCGGGTGGCGCCACCCCTGCTCCACCCAGCTGCACGGCCGGGGCGCGCTCCGGGCGAGGGCACGAAGCTCCCGATATGGCTCCGGCGCATACGACTGACCGAGATCTGGTGCGCGCATGCGCCTGCAGCCGCAAGCACTCGATTGCGCCATGCGATCCGGGTGACGTTACCGGGCACATACACCCGAAAACCGTTGTCGGCCCCAGACGCAGCTGCTTAGCCGCACTGTGCGTCCAGGCGTCCTCCGAGCTTCAGGTGCCCACTAGCACCGGAACACGGACTCGGCCAGCACCACTGGTCTGGGGGCTAGCCGAGGGACGTTAGCCCTGGTGCGCCTGGCACACCGGAATATGGCCGCCATGCTCACAAGGCGGGGACTAAGGCACCGAGAGTAATCCGGCGGCCCAGAACGGAGCACGGGGCTTGCGCCTCCTGTCCACCCCTCCCCCCGCTCGACCCGCGCGTGCCGCCGGCCAAGCACCGCCGACACGGAACTCCTGTGGCGGCGGTGCCGCATGCGATGCTGGTCCAAGAGGCTTGGGCGCAGAGATCGCGGTGCTAGAGCAACCGGGCTTTTTGAGAAGGTGTCCACGGCATTGCTACGCCACCCCGCCCTGCCAAACGCCCGACACCGATAGCAAACGATATTCATGGCGGCCATGCGGGGCTGTGCCTTCTTCCCCTCCGCCGGGTGCCAGAGCCGCGCGGTGCGCGGGACATTCAGACCCGTTGGTGCTGGCGGGCGCCGTGGTATCCCGGCAACCACTTCGTCGACACAATGGGGGGTAGGAGCACCGTGCGCTAACCAGCTCCACCGCGCCGGAGCCCGCTCGCCGCTGCGGCCACCCGTGCGGGAGCGAGTCGCCAGAGCGCTGCATCTGCACGAGTTGCAGGGTGCCGCGGCTGCATGCAGGGCATATGCACGAGCTCGCGGAATTCATGCAGCAAGAAGCCAAGCAACATCGCGCAGCCAGGTGATCCGCCGGACAGCGCATGTGCCGGCGGGCCGTTCGGCACGCAGCCCGCGACCGCAGCGGCTGCTGGCGCTTGCTGTCACCGCTGCCGGACGGCTCCACTGTCGTCCGTATTGGGGTGCTGCAGCTCGGCTGCCGGGCAACGCACCAGCCGCCGCGGCTGCCCGGCGTCATTTAGCGTGCGAGGATATTGCCGACGTGCCGTGCAAGACAGACATGCCTCCGCGGCGAGAAAGCGGTGTATTTAAACGCTGCACCCTGCCGTGGCTCTGGCGTTCCACTGACTCCCATGCCGATACCACTTGCACGCGTTGCAGCGCTTTGGGGCTTCTTGGCGGTGTCCATGCTTGTTTCTTCCGCATCGGCAAAGGTGGTGACGAATGTGTGGAGCGGTCTCACAATCTCCCCACCGGCGTCATATCCGGCCGATCCGTACTTTCCCTTCACGGCCCAGGTCCAGTACACCCTTGACGGCTCGCAGATGGCGGCGGGCGACACCTTCACGCTTGTGATGCCTGGCGTCATGTCCGTGGCAGACAACATCTTTGTCAGCGGCAGTGCGGGTGTGATGTATGCCAGCTGTGTCTCCACGGGTGGAGGACACATGTCTACCACGACCACCGTGACGTGCACTGTCACGAACGCGATTCAGCCTGACTTCATGGTGTACGGCACGCTTTCGTTTCTGGTACGCTTCGGGGTCGGTGGCTCGGGCTCCTCTGTGGACTTGGCAGCCTCGCAGATGTGGCAGGTGGGCGTCAACACTGTGACCTGGAGTGGCATGCTGACAACAGTCACGTTCACCAACAACCAGATCTTCTCCCAGTACTATCTCGGCGACGATCCCAACAACGTCGCGAGCTATGCTCATCGAATCGCAAACTCGGTCTTTCTTGACAACTACTTCATGTCTGGGGCGTGCTACACAGGAACATCTCTGGGGTCGATCACGTTTTCGATCGTCGACACCTGGTGGTGGCCGCTCTGTTCTCTGGTGCAAATGGGCATCACGAACAACCTCAACGCGTGGTACCTTCCGATGTCAGTGTACCTGCATCCTTATCAAAATGTCCAATGCTATGGGAATCAGGTGACGTTGACCTACTGGGCCGTCCCCTCTGGGTTCCGGCCATACTTGTACGTGCAAACGGCGGGGGTTGACTTGACACACCTTTACGGGACACTGATGCATGTGAATTGGAAGTGTGACAGCTGGTGGACGTCCAACACGGTTGACCACACTACAAGCGCATCGTTTTTGGTGTTGAACTCCACCAACACGGGCACCACCAGAAAGATTGTCTACACGACCGCGTACTCCAACGGAGGCACCTCCACCACTTCGACCACGCAGCCAATGCTGTCCAGTGCGCTGACACAGACGGTTGTGGTTGTTGTGCCTGTTGTGACCACAACAATCACCCTGACCTACGCAGGGACCGCCATCACCACACAAAGCATTGCGGCATCAACAGGAGGAACGGCCACAGTGGCCGTGTTGTATCCTACACCGACCACAACGTTTACGCTGACGTATTCTGGAAACACGACAAGTACAGTGACGGTTCCCGCGACGACTGGCGGGACGGGTACCGTTCAGGTTCTCGTGCCGACGCCGACAACGACGTACTCGGTCACATACACGGGGAGCACGAGACGTACCGTTACAGTGTCAGCAACACCGGGTGGGACAGGAACCGTCACGATTCTCGTGCCGACGCCCACTACGACGTTCACGCTGACGTACACCGGAAGCACGACGATGACGGTGACGATCGCTGCGACTGTTGGTGGGACGGGGACGGTGGAGATTCTTGTGCCGACGCCCACTACAACCTTCACGCTGACGTACAACGGTACGGTGACGTCGACGGTGACGGTGATTGCCACCTCCGGCGGAACGGGTACCGTTGAGGTCTTGGTTCCCACACCGACCACAACCTTCACGCTGACGTACAACGGGACGGTGACCACTACGGTGACGGTTCCTGCGACGACGGGCGGGACCGGGACGGTGGAGGTGCTCGTGCCGACGCCGACGACGACGTTCACGGTGACGTACAACGGGACGGTGACGACAACGGTGACGGTGACGGCCACGTCTGGCGGGACCGGGACTGTTGAGATCTTGGTGCCGACGCCGACGGTGACGATTGTGCTGACGTACTCCGGGGACGTCATCTCGACGACGACGGTGACTG